>JAGDQP010012706.1:16557-49595 GCA_022664845.1 Lepisma saccharinum
TGATTTTATGATAAGGTAAGCAAGAGCACCCACGCTTTTATTTTCCGATTCATAAGATTAATTCAATTTATTATTTTTTACTTTTTAGTGTATCTTTAAAAAGCATGTTTTTTTAAAAAAAAATCCTTTTTAATTAATTCCTTTTTTGGCAGTGTATCCATTAAGAAAAAAAAATAACATCGGCAGAAGAAAATTTTTAAATTACCGCAAATGCCTAGGAACTCGATCTCGAAAACAAACCGTTTTTCGACCCATATTCAATGTGAGGTTTTTATTTTTATTATTATTAAACACTTCGGCCTCAGCAATTCGATTGTCAAGTTCGTTCCATATAACCAACCACCCTGTAGTTTATACAAACATAAGTCTGTGGGTCTAAGCAATGTAATTTTCGGATTCAGCACAAACAATTGTCTGGGCAACAGATTTTTTTAAAAGAATTCTGCTGTAATTACTTTACTGTAATGCTCTTTATTTCTCGCGAAACGCACGATGGTTGAAAATGATTCCAAATCAAGAGCCATAAACATGTCGAGTATTGAAATTTGTTATCCAGAATTAAGAGTATTCAATAAACATCCTTTGATATGTTTATGAATCTTTATGATTTCCAGAATTGGTCCACTTAACATGGAATGATCCTAAGCGTTAGTTAGTCAACCAAGAATACGATGAATCCCAAATGTAACTTATTTTTGTGTGAAATTTTGACGTTTTACTTCTGCAAGTTCCCACTGATATAGATCCTATTTCGTCCCTTTATCCACTGGATAACAAAAGCGGAAGGACCACTCTGATATAAGTCTAGTAGAGATGAGGCTGCCAACATTTTTTTCCTAGATTCTATCAAGGATCTTAGCAAATGAAAGATGACAACCTTGACAAAACCCATCAAGCTCGGTCCATGATATATAGATACCATGCCCCAACGTAAAATAATTGTCTTTTTGGTATCTTAAATTAGTAATTTAAAAAAAAAACTTATCTACTCAACTAAATAGTCAATTAGAGGATACTGATCGACACCTGTTATTATTACGAAATTCAAGCTAATGTGAGAACAGGCATCTTGAGATCTATCTGTAACATCAGTCCCACCCTAAACAAACTTATAGTATTAACAGACGTTATATGAACAAGAAACAGAATGATGGAAAATACGATTTGCTCGTTAAGTTCCCTTCAGTAATAATGTTCCTCGTACAGATTCAGAAACACGCCTGAACGAAATTTGGAGTCACCGCACACGAATACGCACTACGCAGTAAAACATTGCAACCCTCTCTGCAGAAATGAACTCAATTCATAGTTTGCTACGGTGGTTCATAAACCAAGCATTTCTCTAATATTCTTACAAGTCAAATAAGCATACTTAGTAAAAGAAGTCTGATACTTTCAATCTGTTTTCATTTGAAAGGTAATAGTAGAACAGTACTACTTTTTTAAACAAAGAACAGGAACTACTCTAATTCAGTTCTGCACATGCAAATGTAACCTGTACTTACGACTGAGAAGGAATGTGTGGTGTTCTGCCTTCAACTCTCGCCCATCTTCCTAAATGAAGAGCTGCTTTGTGAAGAACATCACAGTATCTGAAAATACACCAGCAGTTATAACTTCTTGGAAAACACATTAAGAAACAGTTAAAATTACGATTTGAGAAGAAATATTTTATTTTCCGTTGATGGTATATCTCCGGAACTCATCACCCACACAAAATAGTTTTACAATTTATTAGTGTATTTCTATAGCTGTTATTAGGAATATGCACACTCCTGCCAAAAAGAGCAGAATGTTCACCTAGGGAGTAAGGAGTTGGTTTACAACTTCGACTATCCATCAGATGGAATTCCCCTTGTACAGTTGTTGTGGATATGGATCAAACAAAAGCGTGATTTGGTTCAATCAAAGATAGTCTTCTAGTTGTGCCAACCGAGCTGAAGTTTCCCTTTTGGAATATTGTTTTGTGATCCTACTGTGATTTCCTTTTTCCATCTACGGTAAACTGCCAACACTGACACACTTATCTGATCTGTATTAGTAGGTACAGATACACCATTTTTCGATCCCCACAAATAAAAGTTCGGTGTACAGTAAATAGCATGCAAGCAATTCCCCATGCTCTACGAACAGAACTATGGGCTTCAATGATGTTGCTAAAGTATTACGTAACAGCTGACGAGGAGGTTCCAACTTCAAGTAGTCTATATTCTTTTAGCACGGGTGTGTTTACACTAGATATGTATACCACGCTACAAAAACTAACAAATCAGGTTAATTTATATTGTTAATATTACAGGCAAAATGTAAAGTTAATGAAAAGCAATTGCTGTAGCAGAAAAAGAATTGCGCTTGCCTCAAGAGGGTCGTATTCTGGCTTATAAAATGTAGACTGACGGTAGTGAGTGACTTTTGTCTTAAAACCTTCGAATTCGTAATTAACCAACATAACTGGATATGAAATCATATTTGTATTTTATGACATAGCTGCAATCCTCAGTTCTGGGACGAAAACGCTACTGACGTTATTATCTAAACTGCTTTCACTCGCAATCTGGAGGGTTACTTGTGGAGGGTTAATATTGTGGGTTACTTTTAACATCTTCCCACGTTTGTATAAAATTTAAAATCCAAGAGTATTTAACTTTTCTCCATACATATGCCAAGCACATACCTAAAACAAAACATATAATTCGAATGCTTAATCAAAGTGATTATACAAAAGAACTTATACAAAAATAACTCACTCGCCTCACAGTTATAGTTTTCAAGGAAACAAATCAACATTTACTATTAATTTTAAATTTCCAACGCAAAAATGTAGACCCACAACAGAAATTCTTCATAACGGAATAAATTTTTCTGTGAACCAAAGCAGCCAACATCAAACTGATGACTCTACAGTATACAGAGCATACTCTTATTAGCATTTAGAGCACATTTACTTAATATTGCCACTGATCAAGTTGTTCGTGCAAATGCAGCGATTCTTCCCTTTGTTTCTCAGCATCTTTTCGTAGAATATTCCACTTTGTAAGAAGTTTCTTCTCTGCTAGATCCGCTAACTCATTTGATTCTCTTTCTAAAGAAATACTTGCGTCATGTATCATCATCTTCCTTTTTCATTACCTATTTCAGTAATCTTGTCACATAGTTCTTTTCGCTGATTCCTGCCTTTCCTTTACTTATTAAAGGAATGATATTTTACAGTTACACATCTCAATTAAAAAAAAAAAAAAATCCAGGACCAAATAACAAAAATCCAAGACTAATTGAAAAAAATCAAAGAGTGTTCCAGAATGCGTGGGAATCATGGTATACGGCTGAAATAAATGTTTCACATATCCTGTTTAAAATTCCGAAATATGATTACCTTAATAATGACCGACCAGAGCAACTTACACCAGCATAAGATTATTAGTTCGTCTACCACATTACATTAAATATAATCTTGCATTAAATTACAACAAAAAATCTAAATAAGCACATGCAACAAAAATACTGATACTTACTTTACAGGGTAACAATGTACTACGTACATTGTGAAGCAGCCTACCCACACAAATCCCAAATGCTGGGTTGCCCAATACACATCGTAGTACAAAAATCCCTGCAAGTACAGTAATATTGAAGAATGAGATAACCTGGGTATTTAAGAGTACTTGCGAAACACTTATTTACATTTATTAGAGGCCTGTAAGATACTTAAAAAAACAGCAATGAAAATTTGAATACTGTATTTATCAAACACTGTTAAATACGCCTTTATTTTATAGATTTTATTGGTAGCAATACACTAAATAAAGAATAAAACATTTCTACAAAATTTTAAGGAAAGCATAATACAGTAATTGATTAATACAGTAATTCAAGTTTGGAAAAAAAAAAGTCATAAAGATAAGTTTTGAATTTTTAAACAATAAATTGTAATATAACATGCTTGAAACAAAATCTTAAATCTCACACACTTCTCACAATGTCGAGCCTAAATAATATTTGAGTATGCACTTAAATATTTTGAAAAGTGTTTGATAACCCAAGTTAAATTTACGGGGCGCAACAGAGGTTAGGCAGTATCATCTTCAGTCGCCCCAGGATTACACCATAAGGGAAGCAGGGTTGGCAACAGCGTCCATTTTTGTAAATAAATTACGTCTGGTTCTTATTACTTTAAATTCCGTACTCTCTAGCTTTCGGATACGAAAGCTCCGTCCTTGTTCAGAAAAAGCCCGTCACAGGTTTCTGATGCTTATCCAACATCGGAACACAACTGAGTAGCTGCATCAATTAAGAATCAACGAACATCGAGTATCGAAAATCAGGAAACAGAGTAATGAGATCCATCGTGCTGTTCATCCAACAGGAAATCTTATCGTTAAGTCAGCTGTAACGCACCCATATACTGGTATAAGACGCCGATATGAGAATACAAAGGATTTGCTAAGTCGTGTGTTCAAACAATGTTTTTTTTTATCATCTTACCAACTAAACATATCGAAAATTATAAAATAATAAGAACACACAGATACGACCATATTCAAGATTTCCTTGTAATAAGAAAAAATATAAAAAACTTACTTGAGCAAAGCACATTGGAACAAATCCTGCGTAATATGCATTCAACACAGAACTAAACAAAACTTGTTTCATTCTGTTATTGAAATCGGTTTTTAACGTTTCTACTTCATCTCGGATGCCTGGCGGCGACATCGAACAACTATGATGCAATTTTCCTGAAACGAATTAGAATTTATATGAATATTAATGTCACTCATAACAAAGACAAAATGAAAATTAAATTAACGTTTTGAAGGGTTGAAAGGAACCAATTTCCCGCTGAAGAGGATCAGATGGAAACATCTTACACTTCTATATCTAGGGTTTAACCTGAACTACCAGTTACCGCCAAGTTGTGGCCATCCTTACAGTTCCTAAAGAACCTGAAACGTTGGCAAAAATATTTAAACTTATTCTTTTACTTATGGGCTGGATAGGCATCTGCTGGCAAAGCCGTCACATGTATGAGGAACGATGCTGCTCGACTAGCACTCCTGGTCGAAGATGGGAAAAGTATCACCCAGGGCCATCCCGGCATTCACCTGGTAGGACAGAAAAACCATAATCAGGATAGCCGATGTGAACAGAACTCGAACCAGCACCGCCTTCTCAGAGCTTATCTCAAGTGAGCGACCATAACCACAGGCAGGGTACTAAAAGACAAATCACGGAATATTGTACCACTGACATTCCTTCCAAAATCTACTTTGATCTTTTCAAGTTTAAACAAACAGCTGTACAATTATTCAACCTTTTTCGGAAATCTTCAACAAATTAAAATGACCGTCAAATCTAAGAAAGAGTAGAAACAAAATTCAAGGCTACAATATTGATCGGCCAGGAAATAATTTTCATATCGCAATTTGAATTTCATTTATGACTTCTAAGCAACTATAGCTTAGGAGGGAGAACATGTGGCACGAAGTCGATCAGGACCTAGTTTCGAAGGCACCATCTTGATATTAGTATAGTGTGAGGAAAAATCGTGGAAAAACATGTCGGGATGGCCAGCTGCTGTTATCGAGCCCAGGGCTTCCCTAATGCGAAGTCAATGCTCTACCAACAAGCTACGGCTGTTTGGTTTCCATCTTCCAAGTTACTGTTGTTGTTATGTTATGTTACAAATTTATTTACTTACGTCTCTCAGTTTTAAATCTCACTGCAACATGTATACTGCTGTAAAGCTAACAGCACACGGAAACAGGATTTTGTTAACAAGACATCACACAAGCACGAAAGAAAGACTGACGAAGCCCACACGTAATGCTCTGATGACTAAGATAATTTTACATTGCTGAGTTCTATAAAGTACTACAATAAAGCAGTAGACAAACGTAGAATCTGATCCTGCTCAGAAATGGTCGCAAATGTTACAATTATTTGAAGTAAGTCTGCTATGGAAAGTTTCAGGTTAAACCCTACATATACTATAGAAACCAACAATGCCATTCAAAATTACAATTACACAATCTCTCTGTATTTCTGATATTATTGCTAACACGCGTTTCGTCTTCATTGTTGCTCTGTGTTTTTCGTAGAACTAAATGTAATTTATGTTTAGACACTACAAGTTCTCGAAAGCAAGAAACATTCAAATAATATCTGCAACCCAACATCATGATGCAGCTCGTACTACCGCTACGAAATATAAACTACAGCCTGAAACACTTATAAGCGAGAACAATTCGTTACATGTATTCCATCAGCACCAATTTCTACTCCAGGCAAGCAAACTGACATGAAACCGTCCCATATGCAGCTAATGAATAATTCCTAATAAGGTACACTCCTTCCGACAAACTTAATTCCTTACGTGATACATTTTACATATAGTAAAGTTCTTTTCTATTGAACTGAGTTCCCATTAATAACTAGAGGACATGAGAATCAGCCACAATGTACAATTATCTGTTTACTATGTCTCTGTATTATCATCTCAGTACAATAAGTGGCATTGATGTAACTCCCAAAACTTCACAATTTCTCACTGGTGCCATACTTCATGTTTTGTCGAGAGTATAAAGAAAACGGTGGGGGGTAAATCCAGCAGATTGACGAATGTACAATTGTAAAACATAAATCAAATATCAACACTAGACATCAATGTTCCCACCGTGTGAATGACTATGTTTGTCGTTTTGTAATCAATGAGTCCCGAGAGGACACACACTTAAGGTACAGTGGCTCGGAATCCACTTAAAACTGTAGGTGCGTCCCTGGTTCGTTAGAATCACTTTCATTCGATAGACGCAGTACGCAGACCATCAGCATATCTTGTCCTGGGATTTGCGGATCACAGTCTTTCCCGGGCAAATCCGTCATCCTGGTTTTTATTTATCAGTTATCCATTCGTGACTCAGTGATACTTGCATTCTAAGCTCTACTGAAGATGGTGTAAGCAGAAATATCTAGTAACTTTCTACAATGTTAAGGGTGAAGTGCTCGTGATTTCCTTCAGGAAATATTCTATTAAATGAATTTTTACATGTGTTTAAATATATTTGTGAATTGATATCAAATGTGAATGT
The DNA here is from genome assembly GCA_022664845.1 of Lepisma saccharinum. NCBI lineage: Eukaryota > Metazoa > Arthropoda > Insecta > Zygentoma > Lepismatidae > Lepisma > Lepisma saccharinum. The sequence continues at coordinate 23,643 of JAGDQP010012706.1, forward strand.
AATGTTGACGCTGGTTATAAACCAGGATAATTAACTAATCGTTTTGGTTAAGCGATATAGGCAGAAACATAGCAGGTTAGAAGACAGGAAGAACAAGGATTTTATTTTGACAAACACGAACAGATTTTAAGAGAATTACGAAGGAAAATCGAATGTAAACATTTTTTTTCCTACTATTTACTGAATTAACATTTTTAAAATATTGAAAGAAATTACTAAATGTTAATTTTCGAATTCCAGGTCTTTTCCAGGTCATTAATTTACAATGTTTTTTCTTCTTGCAACGTTTATCTTATCAATTAAAAGAAGCATATACCACGTATTACTATTTCTTTAACTCATTGTATAACATGAAATATTTATGTGCTAATTAAAATGCACATTTCTGAGAGATTTCAAACAAGAAATAAAGTACAATATCTCCTCCCAGGCCAGTTGAGAAAATTTTGCAGTAACTAACAAAAACAAAGAAAAATAATACTACAACTAATGAGTTCAGAATCCAAGGTTATAATCTTAATGATTACTTCCTAAAGTAAGGCCGAGTAAATATCAAATAAATGAATGTGACTGCTTTGGATACGTAACTGATTAAATGCACAACTATGTATGAGCTAAACTGTAAATTGGCAGAGCATCAATAATTCTTAAGGCAAATAACTCGAGGTGGACTAATTTGCTGGACAAATGTGTAATGCTTTATTTCTGCTAATATTTGGTAAACTTTATTTTTATATGGGCCAGTCTAGTAAGTTTGAACTCCGGCCCCATCAAGACTCGCCCTTTAGCCATTAAAATCCACACCCTAGCCCGGATTCAAACCCGAGACCTTCGAGTCGTTGGCCTACCACCGTAGACCGCACGGCTACTCGGCCGGCTGCTAATATTTGAACAACACATTTACCTTGATTCTTACATTGAAATATTGCAATCATATAACTGGACATTAAAGTGCTTATACAACATTTCTGAGTATATATCTTCTTTATAACATACAAATTAGTATTTTCGAATGCCTCTGAAAATATATCACTGAATAAGAGACACAAAATTGTCGACATCACAAATCAGTGTAATTACCATTATTAGGAAAATCTAGAATCTTTAAATTCAAATGTCAATTGTTCTTTTAGCATGCACTGAAAAGTACATATTTTGGAATGATCGAATCAATCCCAAATCCAATAGAATTCTGTTTCCCAACAATCACCTCTCCTCCGATAAGCGAAACTTATAATTAAAATTCATTATTTTCATTTCAAAATGTCATAGTTTCCAAAGTGTACTTTTTCCATCAGTATCCGTAGCACAGAAAGTATATTTGTTCCATTTGACATATAGTGAAAAATAGCACATTTAGAGTTAAAATAGAAATATCACATGCACAAAAAAAAAAAAAGAAAAAAAAAAGGTAAATCTTACTTGAATGTGTCATTAAATTATAATCTGTATTTACACAATCCCTTAGCATATGTCAATCTCGGATGTTTCAAATGCTTTTCGTATCCAACTAATATTAAGAATTCATCAACATTCATATTCACTGGATTCACTTTAGTTGGACTATTGTTTGCAGTTGACTCTTCCCGTTGTTGCGCATAAGAATTCTTCGGTGATATCATTCGTTCTTCTTTGCCCTCATTATTGGTGACTGGTAAAGTATGATTTTCAATTACTGTATCTTTTTCCGGTTGTTGTTGTCTTGTCAGATTTCAGAACTTCACTAACCCATTGTTGGAAATTGTGTTGTTTTTCTTCCAATTATCTCACTGAAGTTTGTAATTGTTTCACCAAAATAGTCAGATTATCATCTTTCGGTTGATTATTTACATACTTTGAATTCGAAAATTGAGTATTGAGAATTGATGCTGAATATGCCTTTGTTTGAAAAATAACTCTGTACTGGTGTTCTAGAGTCATTCATTCTTCCATATTGTGTGTTCCTAATTGTAGAATTATGAACCATGAAAATTAGGTTTCGCCAATTTGATAGTAATGCATCCATGCCTTGCCTACCCAGAAGTGAAATGTCTTCATTTGCTATGATCCAATTGGTATTCAGCATATTAATGTTGTCATGTCTTAATAAATCTTGAATTTCATCAAAAGATAGTTGGCTTATGGGTTTAGGAGAAACAATATTTTGTACACGAGCGTAAGTCTGAGCTGTAATCGATATTAAAAGCAAAGCAGATTTCTTTTCTTCTTTTATGTCTTGCACTATGCAGTGTAATTGAAAGCGTTCAAGATATTGTTCGATCACATCATCTTCAGGACTGAACATATGAAATGTTATTTGTTGAAGAGAAAGATGAAGTAAAGAGGAAAAACGCAGAATAAACCAGAAAGTAATAATATGGTTAACACTAGCTTGAGTACTCTCGGAATCACCACACCCGTATTCACAACAATTCTGAGTCCCTCAGGGGCTCCTTACTAAAATTACTTCAAGTACCTTATTCTGTAGCCTTAAATTTACCAGAGTGGACATTTAACCATAAAGTAAAAATTTAACTTCAAAATTTTCACTGTTTCTGCCTGAATTCCAGGCTTTTCGAGCTCCAAAACTAAATTCCACGTTTTCCAGGTCAGTCGACTGAATACTTTTTCTATAGTGTCCATTCACACTTACACACATTTCCCACCGGATCAGCGGTTTCTTCATTCGTGTATCACAGAAAATAGCGGGACTGCGCAAAAACATTTACTCACATGCTATAATGAACAAGCTCTTCCTTTCATAATATACTTTCTTATATCTTTAATTCATTTACTCTTTACGTTGGCGTGCCCCCCAGAAGACTACTCCGGATCGGAGTCAAAATTGATAGGGAATAAGTAGTTTTTGTGATCCAACCCTGGAGACCGTTACATCCAATTAATAAATTTTATTATTGACACACATTTAGTTATGAATTATGATAATTGCATTGACAGGTTCCGTAACACTAATCAGAAAAATTACATTTAACTTAATAGTCCTCAAACTTACCTAATGTTTTTCCTCTCAGTTCGTCTTTCGCTGTATTTGTTACAGCACTTATGTCAAAAAACGGTCCAATATTTAAACCAAACAGAATGAAATACACAGAGATCCTAAATAAAAGAGAACATTAACGATAAATTTAAACATTCATGAAAGTTTTCACTAAAATACGTTACAATGAAAAGGGAAGACAACTCTACAAAATAAATTACTACAATAGTATTAAAAGACAGAACACCTTCACTAGTGTAACTACTCTTTACACACAAACTGATTTGAGCATATTTCTATTGTTACCTCAACACTTCCCTAAATTTCCTACTTCGCCGCTAACAATACTAATAACGAAGGAAAATTATAAGGCAAAATAAAACTTTATTTAAGCATATTGAAACGAATTGGCAAAACTCCTAAAGCTAAATTGTGCCTGAAGGAGTGTGGACGGAGGGGAGACATACTTTAAAAGAACGCAATATAACGAGAACTTACTTTAATAACAATAACATTACAAGCAAATACTTCTTCGAAAATTAATACAGGGTTTCTTCTTGTTTTAGAAAAACCACAATACATTTGCATCTTTATTTAGTGTCTCCCTTTCTCTATTTCTTGAGAATGTTTCTAACTCAACATCAATTCATATTCAGAACAAATTCCATTATGTTTCAACCCAATAAATGTATTCGTAACGCACTAACCTTATGAGTAAACAATTCAAGCCTAGAGGTATTAACAAGATACACTAGGAAAGTACTTAAGGTAACCTTTTAACAGAAATGAAATAAAAATAATAAACTCACTTAGGACACATCAAAAGAATTAATTTATTTATTCCACAAGTTTTCGGTTAAGTCCACTAGACTTCGTCTGCTGGTTAAAAAAATTAAAACTCCCTTACAGAGAAGGTGTGAACACTTTGGGAGCATTCAGTGACTGAAGTGAGTTTTACCTTTTCACCAGCCGACGTCCAGTGAACTATTCGAAATGTTGTGGAATTAATTAATTAATTCTTTTGGCGTCTCCTAGGTAAGTTTTATTCTTTTTATATTATGCAATTTGGTGACACATGGTCTGAACAAAATAAACATAGAAATGAAAACGTTTGAGGTTTCATCATTTTAAGTGTTTCTAATTTCGGTGCGAGCATTGTTCAAAAAATAGAGCATGGCTGTTGTTAATAGAAGTCCTATGGCATTTCATATTTTGCATATCTTGTGACAATATTTAAACTAAATTTTGATCTTAGCTTACAAATAAAATTAAGAAATACTTACGGGTAACATAAGTAGAATATATTTACTACGGGATGATTCTGCATTATAAAGTAAGTACACCAACTAAGAACAATCACCACTACAGCTAACAGAATCAACCTAAAAGAAATAATTCTATTATCAAAAAAATATACTTACTCTTTCTTTCGGTAACTAAAAGATACAGAAATTGATTTTAAAATATTTTAACTGTTCATTGATATATAGATGCGTTTATTAAGTTAACATATAACTGTTCCATCACCTAAACATACAAACACATTTTTTTTCACATCAGAACGTACACCTTAAAGAAACAACACACTTAAATTGAAGAATACCAAAATCCGAAAGAAAATAATAAACACCGACAAGTAAATTGTGTATATAAAAGGTAACCAAAAAAAGTTCTTGCTGATTTTGACAAAGGTATACACAAAATGTCACTTACCGCTAGTCTACAAAGTAATCCTCATCGGCATCCGCTACTTTCTGCCAACGTTCCTGCAGCTGTGCAATGCCCTGGCGGTAAAAGTGGAGGGGTCTTGGATGTGAAGAAGGTCGTGAATACCTGCCGCAAGTCTGCCTCAATGGCGAAGGATTTTTTATGAAGGTGCTTGTCTGTTGGTGCAAGGCCCGGGGAGTACGGTGCATGGCACAATCTCTCCCAGCCAAGTCTCTGTATGGTATATTTGCCCATCAGCGCCATAGACGGCTTAGCATTGTCGGCAAGGAACAGTACACCCTTGCGATTCATTAATGTTCGCTCTCTCTGCTGCAGTGCCTGTTGTACCCTTTCCAAGTGCTGTGAATATAGGTCTGCTGTGATGGTATGGCCCGGTAGTAAAAGTTCGTAGAGCACCACTTGGCGACTCGTACACCAGATGCAGAGAATTTATTACCTTGCGTGAATATAGAGGTGTAGAAAAATGTTGTGGTGTGATGCACAGGGTCCCGCGGTGATAACCTATGTCTGGCACGTTTGGGAATATCACACAGGGCCTACTTTTCGTCACCGGTGAGCAATTGATTCAATATGGGTCTGTTGCGGTGCCGAGAAATCAACGAAAAATAAGATGTCACTCGTTCCTTATTGGCTTCCGACAGTAGTGGGTTACTCACTTACTCAACATGTATGTCTGTCCTATGAGGCGCAGGTGAAATCTGACTGTTTCATCAGAAACCTGGAAGCGTTCGGTAACCTCGCCAGATGTTTGGCTGCTGTCCTGCTGTATCGCCGTCTCCAGGCCCTGTGACCCCAACTGCGGGGTTCATCACACAGGGACAAATCTCCCGACCTGCATTTCTGGAACCAATGCCTGGTTGTGTGTTCATTCACCGCAGTATTTCCAAAGGCCTGACGTATTCGACGCTTTGGTTCGGCTGCAAGCAAGCTCGCCTTAAAATCATAAAGACAACCCCGAACAAGCTGGTTCGACATCTCCATTTGTCTTCGCCACTACTCGAGCTATGACTGCTGTGAGCGTGCAAAGCGCTTGTCTTGGCAACGGACAATGTTCCCACTTCCATTCGATCTCATTTCCAGGACCTAGACACTTATTTCCCTATCAGTGAACACATCTTCCCATGCGATGTCAAAAAGGGTAAGAACTTTATTGGTTACCTAGCAGTAATATATAAACATGGCCAAACAGTTTATACATTACAGTGATAAATTCGGTCACATTGTACAATCAGAATAATCGGTAAGAAAACTAAGAATATCAGATTCGATATATGGGGATTTCTTGCAGACAAGAGAGGAAATGATAACACAAGTGAAAAAAAAAAATCCGGGATTCTTACTTAATTAAGAACCTTAAATTGAATATCGCTGACATCACACTATTTAATTTTACTATTACAGCAGTTAATAATTCAAAGAGTTATCTTTAAATATAGAATACAGATCAACTCCAGCCGTGGATTAACCGGAAGCACATAGTCATGCCTTTTGGCGCGAAGTAAAAATTACGTCTACCAGCATTGTCAACGCGTACAAAATTAGTGAATTGTACGATAATTTAGATTCACGTACAATTGGAATCGTCAGACATGAATACAAATGAATATAAACATTTAGTTACGATACAGATAAACATATTGGATCAAAATATACATGATACATTCTGGGAGACTACTCATACAATCTGAATGAACATGCGTTCTACCACACATTGAACAATACTGAACTATACTAAAACCCGATATTTACCGCTGCAAAACTCGTATCCTGTACGCACCGTAGGTAGATATACTACTCTACATCATTAGCATTTCCAGTGAAATAATAGGGTAACAACACAGTCTAGGAAAGGCACGGTGAAAGAAATTTCTACATCGAATATTAATTTCACTGGTCGATTAAATGTCAGGTGAAATTGTTAACTTTTGCAAGTTTAAATATAGTTCAACTTTTGGCTTACCTTAGTACCTGTGAAACAAGTGGCCGCACTGACATGGGGCAGTATGCTTTCACGATTCTGGAGAGTATACAGTATATAAATCGCCTTCCCTGAATGGTAATTATAAATCCAACCAAGTACGGATCAACTAAGTAAATATTCTGCAAAAGAAAAGTATATTGAAACAGCACTGGTATCAACGTGTTCTAAATAAACATATACACATTCTATCTATCTGGAAAAAATAAATTATGGTTTGTAATACACTAATTGAATAATAATTTCGTGTCAAAACATACTCATCTTTGTTTCTGTTCGCAGATTCTAGAATATTTTCTTTGCTCTATGGAACACTTACAGCTGCGTGGCATATTTTGAATTCATTCTCTTTGGATTTCTTTAATACAAAGCAGACAGTAACAAGGGGTCATTATGATTTCGTGAACTTCATTTCTGAACATGCTTAGCATTGGTATCCAAAGAAAGCCCGAAAAGATATTTTCATCTGCGGAACCTAAATAGGGATGAAGAAAAAAAATCGCTTCAAAGTTCGAAGAAACGCCTCTGCTCAGGCATGACAAAAGTGTAACGAGCGAAGAGACCTTGGCTCCTTTTCTCTCTTTCAATCAGGCCGAGCTCACGCTTGACTCATTTGTCCCCGCCCACCAGTCCCATGGCTTAGCGCCTTACGGTTTATTGTTGAAATTATTTTGTATCTTTTCACGAATTTTACATATACTAACAAAAACTTGGTTCTTCAATACGTCCGACATGTTCTGGTGTTCAAATATGTGAATTAGAACATTTTTAAATTAGAACTTAACGTGTGGCCTAAGGTCACCTGAGAATCACGGGGCGCTTGGCGGGCGGGGATAGCTGAATCAAGCGCGAACTCGAGCCTGCAAGCGCTTCGATGTGTTGCCAAACGTATTCCCTGTATAACAAAATCTTTCTATAGACAGCAGGCTAAGAGCGTGAAGACCTCTAATATAAAGAATTGAAACGATTTTTGTTTCCCATGAAGACTCATCTTTCTGGGAGTTAATTTTCATAATATACTCATTCTCTTTATTTTTGCAGTACCACTACGTTTTGTCACTGAATACTGATATTATCAGTAAAAATGAAGTGGTGCTATATATATATATATATAATGAAAACAAAATCAAACTGCATCTCTTATAACAGATACACTTCCATATGTAATTTTCAAAAGAGATAGTTTACAGAAAAAAAACTAAACTGACTCTCCTGTGTGCGTGACTTGACAGGCTCCACTGAGTTTTTTCAATCGATACCGCTCGTTACATGGCATCTTTATGCTTAAGCTTGTATATTCCATTATAATATTTTACTTCAGAACAGAAACGTTTTCTGCTCACTATTAGTAATTCACATATTATTGCTCAGACACATTTGTATCAACAACATTTTCATTAATGTTCAGACAGGCACCTGTGGCTTAAGCCTGTCACAAGTTTGAGGAGTGACGTCCGGCGAACATTCTTCCAGGAGCAGGAAAGGGGAACATAGCGACCACGGGTTTTGTGTAGGCACTGGATCGATACTCGGGTTAAAACTAATGAAAACCTGAATAACCTCAAGCGGTATGGTCAACAGCAGGACCTCAAACCTGCTTGCCTCCTCAGCGCTGCTGCTCGAAAATCAGCGGCGTTAACCACTGGAATACAGGGCTCTTGGACATGTATGATATATAAAAATATTCTGCCAAAACTTTTTTTTTTTTTTAAGTGTTTCCCGAAGGATTATTAAATTTAAGCTGAACGACTGATTTCGTATCGACTATATTGACAGTGAGAATGAACACCGACAATACACACTAATTTCAACTTCAATTTGCTATTAAGGTACAGGTAAGATCATAAAGGGTTCCTCACCACGTTACATTGATTACTGACAACATCCTTCTGGCCAGCATTAAGCAGATGAGTTACGGAAAGTGAGTTTCCGAATCCTTTCGTCCCTCCCCAAATACCGGCGGGGTGGAATTTTATTTAAGGCTTTTAGGCATCTTTAGCTCAGAGCGAATGGAAGATGAAAGAATTGGTAGAATGAAGAAAGTAGGAGGAAAATGAAGAACCCCGAGGAAACCCACGCACACGGTGTTTGTCCATCACAGACCCCACATGGCATGATCCGAGATAGAACCAGAGACCTCACGCACCAGAGGTGAACGCTCAATAGTAAACCGCACAAATTGTTCCCTTCCCGTAGAAAGTTTCAAGAATGACATGTTATAAACTCTTTTCCTAAAGATCTTGTATAGGGTAACTTAAAAATACACAGAAAAATATGTCACTGCCCGTGACCGGGACACCAACCCGGATCTTCCTGTTGCCGACTGGACATTCTGCCATTGTACCACCATGGCACGGCTAATTTTCTGTGTATAGGGACATTCCCTCACATAAGATTTTTATGTGAAGTATATACAATTCATTCATAATACGACGATTTGCTGTAACAATAATAATAAATCAGCCATATTCAATCCACTAGTGGATGAGGCCTCTCCCCGAAGGAAGGAGTTGGTCTACTGCTCCCACGCTGACCAAACAGGTTGGGAGAGGAGAGCCGAAGCTCTCACTGTGATCGCTACCTCTTTATTCAGGTAGATCCCCAATTGGCCTCACGACGCTGGGTGGACGCCGCACAGACAACACCATCTGGAGTACTGCAACGGTCACCCGTCCAAGCACTGACCAGACCCAGAGCTGCTTGACTTCGGTGATCTTACGGGAACCGGTAGAATATTCCTCAATAAACATACGCATGTAGTGGCGTGTCTGATACAGATACAAGCAAAGTACCTAGAATAACCAAAGCGCGAGGAATGCTCCGTATACACAGAAAATTTGGCCGTGTCGCGGTGGTATAGTGGTAGAACATCTAGCAGGCAACTGGAAAATTCGGGTTCGAGTCCCGGTCACGGCAATGACCAATTGTTCTGTGAATTTTTCGAATGTATTAAGAAGTAAAAACATGATGCATAAAAAAAAAACACTAACGCTAATTTACTTCAGTATATGTAAGCAGGAATAAATACACACCATTGCGTATCTAGTGTAAGACTGTGGCAGCCAAAATACTGTCCTATATAGGTGCAGAAACTGGAGAAAAGAGGCGTTAAAAGTATACACAAACATTATTGTTTCAAACAAAAGTTCGCTGTCCTGAGGAATCTTTGGAATAGGTATATGCTTCGGACACACTGCTTTTGGCGCTGAAACGTCCGTACCATGACCAGATAACCTATGAAAAAAAAAATATGCACAATTAGTAATATTCACACTTTAATTTTGGATCAAAAAATGCTTAATAACAATGAAACCTTCAAAAACGGTAAAAACAAATATACATACACTTCTTAAACCAAATACACTTTTAACTTAGACTTAGTTTAGATGAGTTTTGAACTTAAACTTGGATGAGTTTCGAATTCGATCGAATCGTTTAATGCCGAACTTAAACGGTGGCCCGTACAGAAATTTTAGAGGAGTATAAAATTAAAGATCGTGTCTTTCTTTTCAAGTCGCTATTACAAATTTTTCCATGGAACGAATTGTTACAAAGTTATCACCGGTATTACTCGTAATGTTAGAAATTTCAACTCAACAGAAAAATGATTAAAAAAAAAAAAAAAATCTTTTAACCACAGGGATAGGCAAGTCTGAAAACACTCTGGTAAGTCGAAAATGGCTGGATAGACTGAGACCATTTTGGATGCTGGTGATGGGGCATGGACTTCATATCGACTTTCTTGGATTTATGTCGCGAATTTTAAATGGAGAAGGGCACCATGCGACTTATCTAGTGTTGAAAATAGGAAAAAAAAAGTTAGTTTTTATTTTAGTTTTTTTACCAAAAAAAAATTAGCTTTGTTTTTCTTCTAAATCTCGTTTGTTTCAAGGCAGCAATTTGTATTACTGCTAACGTTTCTATAAGTAACAATTCCTTTCATATAGGTAATTAGGAAGAAATTCAACATAAGTTAAACACTTGATTACAACCAGTTTTAGGTATATGTGAGATATTCCGGGTTGACCAGTTCTCAGTGTTGCCAACTTAAAAAAAACATTTAAAAGATTTTCTTTCATACCATATCTGCCCCAAACTTAGCTAAAACATCATTCAATAAAAGAGTTTAGGGTGTGCCCGACCTCAAGCATCACAGTTGTCAGTGTTGCCAGCCTAAATTAAAATTAAACTTACAGAAATGCCTTTATTAACACAAATCTACACGTGAGCATTGATTTACACTAAATTTGACACAATTTCATTAGGTACTGGGACAGGTCATACAGACACTCCAGACACCGTAGTTCGTCAGGGTTGCCAAACGATTTAACGAATCTAGATTTCATATTTGTACCGTTGGACGTATCCACACTGATTTACACAAAATCTGGCATGTGCATTAGGAACTGGGACAGTTCATGAGGGTACCTTCCGGCGCCGTAGTTTTCAGTGTTGCCAACGAATTTCAGATAATAAAATTCCTGGGTTCGATCCCAGCGGTCGACCATCCTGACTGAGGTTTTTCCTGTCACACCAGGCAAATGCTGGGTTGGCACCTTCAACATAGGCCCTGGCCGACACCTTCCCGAATCCTTTCCCCAGCCCTATCCCGGCCTGAGCCATAGATGCCTAAAGGCCATAAATACAATTCAACAAAACAATTAATTACATTTATACAACTCTTTTGAAATATGCACATAAAATGTTTGTTACACTGTCTCTATCTGTAGGGAGCGAGGCTTGGCGCACGGAGTATGAGGGAGCAATGCCACCGAGATTCTATAGTGAAACACAACGTACTAGTAAATGCAAACATATATCTCTGCCTTTGAATATAAGCAGGTTATTTATCGGGATTTTGAGCTAAAGATAATTGATTTTTGCGGACGGTAATTATGATCAAAAATAGATATCTTCCTTTAATAATACCGTAATTAGAAATTAACGTATTGTATATACGGGATGAGAGCATATTTCGGTAAGAATTCGTAGTTTTTCAGTTTACAGTAAAGAAGTCTTGAACTTAAATTCTTTCTATAATTCAAAATATATGGTGTAGTAAAAAGTAATCCATTATTTTGCCAATAGATGGCTTCAGTGATCTGTATCTCGCGTTGTATAAGTCCGATCGGGTTCAACGAGATGGCGTTCAAACGATGAGATTGCGTACTACAAACACTGTTCAGATAGTTGTGATGAGTTGACTCAGTGTTGTGTGAGCGCGCGTCAAAATGGACACTAGCGAAGAGAAAATACGCTATATTTTACAGTTTTTCTTCGATAAAGGCGAAAATGCAAGCCAGGCGGCTGCAAATGTGAATAGTGTTTATGGTCCTGATACTGTAACAGCCAATCACGCGCAATTTTGGTTTCGTCGATTCCGTGCCGGTAATTTTGACGTCAAAGATGTACCACGCACTGGAAGGCCAAGTGTCGAAAATGTCGATAAAATCATGGACATTGTCGCGTCCGACATTCATGTAAGCACTGTTTCGATTGCCCAAGAGCTAAACATTGCACAAAAAGCCGTGTGGAACCATTTGCATAAGGCTGGATACACAAAGAAGCTTGATGTATGGGTGCCACACGAGTTAACGCAAAAAAAAAACTCATGGACCGAATTTCCATCTCTGAATCGCAACAAAAGCGACCCATTTCTGAAGCGGTTGGTGACTGGTGATGAAAAGTGGATCACTTACGACAACGTCACGCGAAAACGGTCGTGGTCGAAGCGCGGTGCGCCGGCGCAAACGGTGCCCAAGCCAGGATTGACGGCCAGGAAGGCTTTGCTATGCGTTTGGTGGGATTGGCAGGGAATTATCTACTATGAGCTGCTCCCCTACGGCCAAACCCTTAACTCGGAACTATACTGTCAACAATTGGACCGTCTGAAGGCAGCAATCGCCCAGAAGCGCCCAGCTTTGGCCAATAGGAGAGGCATTGTGTTCCACCAGGACAACGCCAGGCCACACACATCGATAGTGACTCGCCAGAAGCTCCGGGAGCTTGGTTGGGAGGTTCTTATGCATCCACCTTATAGTCCGGACCTGGCACCGAGTGATTACCATCTGTTCCTGTCCATGGCGAACACGTTTGCTGGTGAAAAATTCGCTTCAAGAGAGGCTTGTGAAAATCGACTGTCTCAATTTTTTGCCAATAGGGACAAGGGCTTCTATGAGAGAGGCATCATGATATTACCTTCCAAATGGCAACACGTTATCGAACAAAACGGCGCATATGTGACCTAAATCGGATCATTCTAACTATGGTAAGTCAAGCCTTCAATGTCATGCAAAAATAATGGATTACTTTTTACTACACCAGATATTTCTTTAGTTCCCTGAAGGTTTATTAGTATTTTATTACAAACTATACCAAATAACTTCTGCAGCGTAAAGCATTAAATCACTTGCTGTGTGAAAAAAAAAAACTATATTAAAAAAAATTCACAGAAAAAAGCAGAGAGAAGACAGAGCACACGCAACAACCTTCAAAGAAATTGAAGAAATTTTGGGGAGAAAAGAGCTGAGCCGGCCGGGTGTCCGAGCGGTCTGCGGCGGTAGGTCATCGGATCGACGGTCCCGGGTTTGAGTCCCGGCATGGGTGTGGATTTTAATGGCTAAAGGTGAATCGTAACGAACCGAAGTCCAAAATTACTAGACTGACCCATATAAAAATAAAGTTGACCAAAGTTTTGGGGAGACAGGATTTGTGCGCGACAGGGTACTCAGTGGACGAGCAAGAACTGCAACCGACGAGAATACGGCAAAAGCAACTTGTAGTAACCATTGCGAAGAGCCCCCCACATCCATTCACAAAACCTGCATATCCTTCGCGAGAACGTTTTCAGTCTCTGGACCCAACTGAAGATAGTGTATCGCAAAAACTAAAATAAATAAATAAAAAATAAAAATCAACGACCATCTGTAGAAGCGTTAAGTAACCGTTAAACCTTATGTGTTACGCAAGGTCCACGGGTATTCGAAAAAATGAGTTTGAGTGGAAAAATGACCATCACATTGATCACATAATATAGGGAGCGAAATGTTATTTTTTGAGGGTCTATATCGCCTACACAAATAAACGTAGGTGAAATAGACTTCATATTTGAATCTCTGGGAACGAGATAGACTAAACGATATGTCACATGATGCCCTTGTCCATATAATTTTCGACATAAATCCAAGATGGTGGCTTTCAAGAAGACCGACATGGAGCCCAGCACAGATACGCATTTGGTCTCACTCTATCCAGCCATTTTCGACTTACCAGGGGTGTTTCCAGATTTTTGCCTATCCCTGTAGTTACAAGATATCTTTTTAAAATTCATTTTCTGTTAAGAGTTCTAATCTCCAACATTAAAACCGGCTATAACTTTGTAACAGTTTGTTGTATGTAAAAAAAAAATGGTAATAATAACTTCGAAAGATAAAACAGGATCTTTAATGTTGTACTCCTGAAAAACTTTTGTACGTTTATGAGATAAATAAAAAAATAAAATAAAAATAAATGTATTTTTGGTGCATGAAGGCCGAAGCACAGCCTGGAATAATGCGGAGTTTTGATACGTTGTTTAGATCAACAAGTACTACATATCTGCCAAGTTTCTTGCGTTCTCGAATTACTTCCGCGTTGACTCCCTTTTTCCTTATATTTACTGGGCTATTAATGCACAAATGAGACAGTACACAATATTGGGGTTGTCAGGTGTCCCGAATTGACAGCATACGGTTCGCCTTTTTTTCGGTATTTAAACATTTCGCTTCTGCAAAATTTAATTTCCTTAGCTTGCTGTGTTATGCTACCGTCAGCGAGGCGCGCGAAAAACCTCTCTTGTGTTCACTACCTGACAAGCCTTAAGGATTTTTTTTTTCTCCGCTTATGCTGCGGTGGAGACTTGATATTGATATTTTATGCTTTGAGCATTCCTAGTTCAAATGAATCTGCTGAAAAGAGTTTTTTTTTTTTAATTCTTAAAAGCAAACTGAGTAATGATAGGAACAAATGTTCAGCAATTCTTATGAAATAAGAAATTCAAGTTTCACTTAATTCTGTTCACATTTGCCAGAAATTTCATGACGTGAATTGGGGAAATGTAACATTGCTGGCAAGTGCTAAAAGAGAAGCTAAAAATCAAACTGAAGTATAATAAATAGGACATACAAACTTAAAAATATACCAGCCTGTTAATTAGCATAATCAATATGCTTAAAAATCAATAAAACACTTCTGTGTTTTTCCTTGAGCTAACTGTTGTGTGTTCTTACTGAAATTCCACGAACCTGGCAACCCTACACAATATATACAACTACTTTAGTAGTAAAAAGGGGGAGAAGGTAGACGCATAGGGTCGATAATGAACTATGCCAGATATCCTGACGAGCTTTTTAGGACGGACATAGTCTTAACCGGCGAATGTCTCTATGGTATTTACAATAGAGTACAGCCGGTCATATTCCACCCCCTTTCCTTGGACGACGAACTCTGCGAGAGATGTCATCAATCACCCTTGTAATTCAATTATACAACAGAAACCGAGGATCGACTAAACTGGGGAACACTCGAGATCTTTAATTTAGTACCTTCTACATCCCAATGAAAAGTGGATATTATCGCGTACTATTTACTTAGAAGTACGAATAAACTGAAAAAAGGAGGCTCTCCGGAAACAAATGTAAAAGGCAATCACGTCCTCTAGTAAATCAATTTTTGAAACCAGTACTTGCCGCGACTTCTTTCTGTGCAGAAATTTAATCTCAACTGTGACGAAAATATACTTCGACGGTAAAAAATCGTAAGTTTTCTACGTGAGAATGATCTGGAATCAGGGTTTACCACGGTGGGTCCAGCCCGAAAAAAAAAAAAACAGTGGGTTTTATCGGGTTGGTCCCGCTTGAAAAAAGCCACTTTAAAACCAAGTGGATTTTTTCATTTTTTAAATGATTCCTGAAATGAGGGCACATCATAGAAGTGCATAACAATGAAAACCATTGCATTTTAGATTGTTAAAATGCAATCACGACTGCTACTGTAAATCTAGAATAATATTGCTATTTAAAATCTACACCACCTTACCTTTGTGATAAGGAAATACAAGGAAGTACTTGAGTTCAGTCAGTACTCCAATAGAAACTATTAAATAACATTTTCCCATCTGTTGATTTCGCAACCGACTAGAACGAATTAGCTCTTCCAACTACACAGATTATACATTATGAATTTTGATGCTCTTTACTTTCAATCTTTATTAGTAATTTACTTGCAACTGAAATTATTAATAAAGTATATCACAAAATTATAAACTACGTATTTGTCATATTAAATTCCATGGAAAATCACTAGACTCCACAAATATTATCACTAATAATGTAAATTTTCAAACAGATACCATATTGATACAGAACTTGTTATCCACAGAATCACAGAGCTAATCAGGAAATCACAACAGACTTTTTTTTCTTTTTTTAAGAAAAAACATCTTACATTATAGTTATTCCATCTGTTGTGGTCTGATGGTTGGTTTGGCGAACAGCCATGTGACACTGGGAAGGTTGAGCGGCAATTCAGACCCTGCTCGGGCCGCGGTGGCCTTGATATAGAGCGCTCACCTCTGGTGTGTGGGGTATTTGGTTCGATCCCGGCTCGAGATATGTAGGCTTTGTGGTGGGACAACACCGTATGCGTGGGATTTCTTCAGCGTTCTCTCGTTTCCTCCTACTTTCTTCATTCCACCAATTCTCCCATTCAGCCTGACCCAAAGTAGCCTAAAGGTCTTAAAAGAAATTTTAAAAGAAATCAGACCCTGCTCAAGCGTATCAGTGAGACTATGTTGAATGGAGTTCTCCCTCATTTTTATCAGTCTCACCTGTGAAGGTTTATCTTAAACTCCGAACCACGCGCGCGCGCTCACATACACACACACAACAGACTCAATCAAGCACCCCGATATCACATTAGTGACACACCGTCACCGACTGAGCTCTGTACACAGCTTTACATTTACATGCATTCACATTTTATTTCTAAAACCAGAAAACCTCACCTGGGCCCAGGTGGGCTTAGTTTTTCAAACTCTGGCTGGAACGGCTTTTCTCATTTCAAGAGGAGGAAGGCTTGTTTCCATGAAGTTACTTTTTTTTTTTTTTTACCAAGTCAAATATGACGTCACTTTTTATGAAACAGGTACGAAAAATACGTTGAAAATTTATTTCCAAGCTCATTATATCAAGGCAAAATTGAATGTATGTAATAAAATAACTTCACAGAAATCTACTCCTTCACATCCACATGCGTATTTTATATTATCGTGGAAATAAATATATAACATTGCTCAGGCTCGGTAACTGAGAAACACATTGTTATTCTTCTAGAATCAAGCAAGCAAAGGTAATACCAATTCCCTACATTTGTTGTCTTTATATTATGCGCTGTGGGCTGCATCAAATATTACCACTCAATCAGTTTCTATGTTGTCTTTATATTTATTTTCCTAATCCTGATAGTCAAATTCAGTGAATTTCGAACATGAGATCAAAATAGCTTGCAACCCAATCTTTAAAAGATTAAGTGTAATTGTTTACTTATAATGCTAATTTATGTAAGTATATCAAGAGTACTCACTTCAACTTATGGGGATCCTCATTCGGTGTTGTTGTTGAACGACTAGTATTAGTTCGGTTAATGTTACGTCTACCTCCAGGCATGTTGACCACTTCTTCGGTAATTAATAAAATAGTTGTTCTCTGAAATGAAAACGTATATCCATCAGTCATAATCACCCACATTAAAAATAAATGTGATTTATTTCCATTTCAGGATTGTACAGCTCTGAGGTCGAAGCATGCCGCAAGTATAACGTTCTCCAGCGAACACAAGCAACTTAGTTTTATGGACATCGATAACGGTAGGAAAACACTTCACTGATATCACACCACTATTTGCCAGGGACAAAAAATTTGATTTTCTTGTCGGATTTTCTGGTTTAACTTTACGAGTTTGCAATGGCGTAAGAAGTTTTAAATGTTTCATAGTTATGATGACTGTTCTATCTCCATCAGAACTACTATGTTATATAATATTATATATAAACCTAATTTCACATTGTTGGGGTATGGTCTTTGACAGTTACAAGTCGAGAGTTAACGTCCTTAGGAAAAACACGTCAGAATGGTCGGCAGCAGGACTTGAATCCTTATACCTACCCGGGGCAGTTCCGAAATTCGCGACCTAAACCACTGTACTACGAGTGTTTGATGTGAGGTTGATGACTTCGCATCAGCAATGGGCAGGCAGTAAAGTTCGATCCCTGCTCAGGCCACCCATCTCAACTTAAAGTTTCACTGATTTCCTCAAATCTCCCGAGTGAATAGCCGGGTGATACCCAGATTGTCAGGCTTGTTAAGGGTTTAGGTCATACATATTTAAACAGCCCACATAAATAAATTTAATAAACAACTCTACTGATTTATCTGACTCAAAAGAAAACTATTTCTCATACAAATGAAACAAATGCTCTCAATTTTTGCACTTCCAAGTGAACTGTTCCTAGAACGCACATCTTCAAACACTATAGACTTCAAGTTACAGTAAATTAACTTTAAGAGGACCCGGTTTAATAATATTGTAATCATAATGACTCACAAAGATCCCTCACTAATACTGCTAGCTAAAGAAATTGCGTCGAATTCTCAGCTTAAACGGTCGACGTAAGTGAATTGTTATTGATGTCCTAAAAGAGCTGAGCTTCTAAGGATGACTTACCTGCAGTCTTTGGTAAATTGTGCTCCGAACTACGTCGTTCAATGAACCCCATAAAACTTGAACACGTGAGAATTAGTTCTTTCCCAACTAGTAATTGAAGACTCACTTAATTACTTAACACTTTTCCCATTCTTTCTCTCATAACTACGAAGGTTCTGTACACTTATATCCTACAATTACCAATTAAACTTTCATCAATGTATCCCATCACAAACCTAGTTTCAATTACACGAACACGTTCACCTTTTCTCCTTCAGACATTTCTTTCTTTCCAGTTACACTTAAAACCCACATGTTCCCTTCCATTACAGTTCACTTTTTCTTTCCCCTCTTCTTGTATTTCCGTACTATTCCTTTCAATCATGGACATAGCTACACATTGCCGTTGTCTTGAAATTAATAACAGAAGCTGATGATACATTAAACTTGACTGAAAAGCTAAGAATAACCTAACAGTTTCGATATTCTAACGGTACCTTCATCAGACAAAAACACTGTTAGAATACCGAAACTTATGTTACTTTTAGTACTTACTACTTCCCATTACTTCTGGCATATCTTGTTACATTGCATTATTAGTAGAGCTGTAACGCTGGACAACAGAAGTTTAGATAGTATGAATTGAATGGTTTTTAGTTTTAAATCCTTTAGGCAACTTTGGCTCAGGTCAAATGGATGATGATTAAATTGGTGGAATGAAGAAAGTGGGAGAAAACAGGAGAATCCCGAAAAACCCCATGCACACGGTGTTTCTCCACTACAAAGCCCACATGGCACAAGCCGGATCAAACCCCGTGACTCCACGCACTAGAGGTGAGCGCTCTAATACTAAGCCATCGCGGCCCTATTGCATCTGAAACTACGTCTATTAGGTATAATACGGAATTCCAGACTACAATCAACTGTAACGAATTTAATACTGATTTTGTTCTGGAAAATAAGAGTACAATGTTCACAATCAACGACGTTTGCAGTTGCGTATACATATAATTAATACTAACTTCACATTTCCGATATTTTAAAAGTAGCCTTATACGAACTGCCTACATATGACGTCACGCCAACGAGAATCGAGGTTTTAGAATGGCGGTTTTCATGGAAATCGGGATTTTTGACGTCTCTTTTTTCGGGTTTAGGAACGCCATTTTTTTCGTGTTTACTGTATAAAAGGTATACAGAAGTTCACCGAAAACCATTCACGTCTTACATCTCTCGCTTACGTTATCAGTATTCGACTTGCAAAGGGGGCGAAATATAGGAAATTGAGGTATTTCAAGCGCCATTTTCTTTTTTAAAAAAAGTGCTTCAAAAAAATTGAAATTTGGTAGGCCGTTAGAGTTACATATTTGTAAAAATCTCTAAGTTTCATTCTTGACCCGTAACTAGTACAGTTTCTGCGGGGGTTCGAATTTAGCAGCCCCGGGAACTGTCGCGTTAGAGTAGCAGACACCATTTTGCGCTAAAACGAGCCCGAATATGAAACTTTATGTAGATACCAAAAATGTTTATTTGGAAAATTACACACAAAAAGTCAATAAAATTTCCGAAAAATATAATATAGGGCCGTAATAAGGTAAAAGTACGAACGTTTTGTGGCAACTTACAGCTGTATGAGTTATTGACGCAATGTTTTGCGAAAACGACTACTACTACTACTACTATTCCTGCTTGATACTGCTAGGGTGTTACGGGTGGACCTCTCAGTTGTCTTTCTAAGGAAGAATGTTTGGCCTAGTTTCGTGAAGATGAGATGAACGGTAAAAAGTTGTATAAGGAGTTGGATCGGCCTGAGCCATAGTTGCCTAAAGGACTTAAAATAAATGCAAATAAGGAGTTGGCAACACTGACAGAAGAAAGAATCTAGCCTAAACGGCTCTAATTCCAGTCAGTAACAGTGCACGCCTTCATGCGATCTGTGAAAATGATACTAAGCATACAAACAAAATATTCCAGAAAAAAATATCAGAACAAAAATGAATTTCACAGTCAACAGATAGGCATTTCTCTTTTGATCTTAAGTCACTAACTCATGATTGTCTTTGCTGATTATAGTGTGAACAATTGCCGGCTTTCACATGCAGTACAAAATCTCATTATTCTGAAAAGGTACTTTGCTTTATTGATTAAATTTATGACCCTCTAGGGCCTAATACGTTTTGGGTAAATTTCACTGGATTTTTAAGTGTAATTTTTCAAATAATAAATATTCGTATTTATCAAATTTCATATTCGTACTGATTTTATCGTAAAACGTCCTTAGAAGTTACTCTGATACTGCTGACATCAGATTGCGTAACGTTCGTACCTTATTACAGCCCCATATTTTTCGGAAATTTTATTGAATTTTGATGTATAATTTTTTCAAATAAGCATTTTTGGTATCTACGTAAAACTTCATATTCGGACTCGTTTTAGCGCAAATTGCGTCTGCTACTCTGACGCGACAGTTCCCGGGGTTGCTAAATTCAACCTCCCACAGAAACTGTACTAGTTACGCGTCGAGAATGAAACTTAGAGAGATTGTTACAAATATGTAACTCTAACAGCCTACCAAATATCAAATTAAAGAAGCCTTTTATATATATATATATATATATATATATATATATATATATAGAAAATGGTGCATGAAATACCTCGATTTTCTATATTTCGCCCCCTTTGAAAGTCGAATACTGAAAACGTGACGTAAGACGTGAATGTTTTTTATGAACTTCTATATACCTTTTACAGTCAACACGAAAAAAATTGCGTTCCTAACACCCCCTCAAAAAAATTAAAAATTCCAGATTTCCATGAAAACCGCCATTTTGAAACATCGCACTCTCGTTGGCATGACATCATATGTAGGTAATTCTGACGTCATTTCGTAAGAAACAACTATACTAATTACAATATGAAAGCAAGCTCATGCTCTTATCTTTTACCTCGTGCCTGATACGTCCTGACAGTGGTTGAAAATACAAAGGGTAAAACTTGGCAACCCTACAATTACTTTAGATTTTTCTTTGAACGAAACAAAAGATGGGGTGGTTCTATATGGTTCCACTACCCAGAAAAAATTTGAACAATATCTGAGACTATGAAGGTTCAACCACTGCATGGATTGAGATGGAACTAGCCGAGTAATTCGTCTTACTTGGATTTAAATAAGGAAGAATTGTGCACTACAACGAACAGTTACATGCAATACATTACTTCATGCTAGGTTGATACAAATGGGAATACATTACGACATGCACTCTTTTAAAGTACCCTTCGACACTACGTGTTAATTTCACCGTTCATAATAGTTATTTTCCCACATAAAAGCCTTGCAAAATCAGTTTGTTCCCTTGACCTAGCCTATAAGTCTATCGGCATTCCTTTGTGTGAGCCTTGCAACAATACCGACCGAATTTGATTACGTAATAATCTTCCCGCTATGTATGACGTAAAATGAGTGTTAATACTGTAGTTTTGCTACATCTGCCATAGAGTACTGGAAAGTACTGAAAATGCATTATTATACATGAGCAAAAAAAGGTACGAAAATGCGTGTAAAACACCAAAATAGGGCCTAATATCGAAGTTCTCATGTGATACGCGAACAAAACCGCTGTTTAATTCGGGATAGTAGTTAGACCCTTCTCCTGTTATAGGTATAGCACACAATGCACCTCAACCGAGATTTTCATTCTGATGCGTGGAGTGCAGACTTTAACGCAAAATCGTAGGGTGATGTGAGTCTATGAACACAATGCAGATGGTATAATGTTTCAAATTTTATTTGCTTTTAGGCAACTTTGGCTCAGGTAATATTTAAGTATAATTCAGTCATGGGGGACGTAAGTGGAAGCAATCACGTTATTTCAACTAAATTGTACACTATTTAAGTCACGGAGGAACTGCTATTGAGACAAACACGAGTGTCCTTGATCAACTGAAAAAAAAAACATTCCCTACCAAAGAAAGTAAATGAGCTTTCTTTACTTTTGTTGGAGGGGGGTTGGGAGTTGACATGCATTTTAGGAGGATCATTTGTCTTAACCCTTCACTCAAAAAAAAAAGCTTAGAGGTGATATCTTATATGGTATACTCTATGCATAGCTGTCAAAAAGCCAGTTCCACGAGAACACGGCGTCAGATGGGAATACATTATTACGTGAACAGGTTTTTCAGATTTTCGGCCTATCAAACATGACATGAATACATCAGAGGCCAACTATCTTAGCTAATCTATTTTCGAACTTAGAATGAAAGCACTGATTATATAGCTTCATAAGGCTCACATCCTCTTTTAAACTGTCATTTGGGCACTACTTCCGCAGTGTACATGAAGTTCAGTTTCCTTTACTTATGGATCCCTCCAAAAATTTAAAATTTGCACGACAAATGTGTGTGGAAGTAATGAGAGTGAAAGAAAGTACGTCGGACTATTAAGCAGCTTGGACCTTGAAGCCGGACACGTGGTGTGTGTCGATGTGCAACAAGTATAAATAAGATATACCCAAACCATGTTCACTGTCGCGACATTGTTCGTAAGTTTTATAGCAAAATGTGTCATTCATAACAGAGTGACTCTGCTAGTAGGGTTACCATAATTTTTGGACAAACTAGCTTAAAGGACATTTACATAAATTCAATGAAACCCCGAACAATCATTTGCAACACCAACATGAACTCTACAATGCATTTGTATTTGTTTAAATTTGTATCTTTTCTATTGCCAACGTTGGAGAATCTTCTGGTTGCTATGTTACAATTCATTTGTAATTCTGAAACATTGCTAGACGATAACAAACACTATGAATACTACAGTTTAACGCTGTAGGTACAATTGGCATTGTGTGTAACGCAAAAGTATTTATTAATGGTGTGCTATGTATTTGTGGAAATATATGGGTTTAAATACTGTTCATAATTAAGTCAACAATTGGTTAAGTAAAAAGTATGGACATTTAGTCAATGTTTGCAAAGTACAGGCAGAGCCCTTAAAATACGGACGTATGGTAACCCTACTACTAATATAGACTCCGCATGCTGCCATGTTTCTGTGCGCTGAGCAACTAGTGTAACGAAAAAAAAAATTTTTCCTTAACACTTTTTGAAAGAAGCGTCTACTGGAATCATTTGGTGGGAAATGAGCAGTAGAGCGCGTACATATCGCTAAACAGCGGTCGACAGCTAGAGTAGCTAAAGTAAATTTATCCCTAACAAACTGAAATTGATTCTAGTGTTTTGCTCCAGCTCCATCTTGACCAATTTTCCAGGATGTCCATAATACCATTCGAATACAGGAATGGTGCGTTCAACAAGCCAAGATCACATTTTCTCTATCCTTGAATCCTGTGCTGCTGATTTGTGATAGTTTTAAATGGTTTGAGTGAATCAACCTAGATATCTGAGAATAAATTATCTCAAACCAAACCCTGCTGTTTGAATACTTTCGGATTAAATTTCTACTTACTGGTTTATAACTATTGCTGAATTATCTTAGAGTTTTAAGGTTCTATGGCATTTAATGTTTAAATGAACTACATGGAATTAACATCTGCAAAAACCTTATATGGAAGGTCATGAAATTAAAGTTAAGTCCACTACGGAGTTTCGTCCTTATAATACACACTAAATTAGTCTGCACACTCCGCTTGTCAGGTATCAAACATAAACTATTGAATCAAATGAACATTATTTACACATCAATTGAAACTTTCCCCACATTTTAATTTAAATTACGAAGTTTTGAAAGTCATCCAGTGACGTACGACCGTTAAATTTCTAATGTGTTAAACTTATAATACTAATAATGAAATAAACTGGTAGTTACATTTAGTAGTCTCCTTTCAAAAGTTCAGCTACTCTTAGCGAACCAATTATTACACTTTATAAAATAAAAAATACACGTGCCAAGGCACTACACCACTCAAGATCAGAAATCCTATCTGCTATTTAGGTCTCTGCTCTGCGCATGCGTTGGCTTTCATTGTTGCCACTCCTTTGAGAAGTCCAAAATAGTTTTAAACATAAGGACTCATTTCCATGCACACGTTTTAAGTGTGTTTTGTCAGCAATTTTGTCTAATAGCCATTAAAAATACGGGTCGCGATTCCTCTATTGGCTATTAGACAAATTCGTAAGTGAAGATCAAGTCCAGCACGTACATGAAAAACTGCTTTAAAGAGATAATTCACCCTAGCAGTGGCAGGTGACCAATTATCTATCCTACACGTGTTATCTGTGTAGAAACTAATTACAATATATTAGTACACATTATCTAATAGTACCTATTATATAGTGTCTAATGTTGACAGTTTACAATCCTGCCTAAGATAGTGAGCAGGGACGCTGCAACAGAGAACAGGCCCATTATTTAGGGAGTCAGGGGGTAGTCGCCCGTGCCCCTGGAATTTCACTTTAAACTTTTCATTTTAAACTATAAAGAACGTCATGCACTGCGAATAAACATATTCGATTTATTTAAATGCCAGTGACTCGTGGAAGATGGCTTTATTCCTGAACTGCTTTCGCATGGAAAAAATACATTATCTCTTGTTTTCCGCATTTTAAGGTTACTATAAAGCCAAGGTCTCGAACAAAAGGTTGTAGCATTATATCCGCATTGTTGTACGAAATTTCAATTTGCTCTTCCATATTCAAGCCTAGAGCAGGGTTTCCCAACCTGAGGCCCGCGACCACCGAGGGAAGGTGAAAAAATAAATTTAACTAGGGATTTGTAGATTAAAACTAATAAATTCTAAGTAAGTATTTTATCTTGCTTGATGATTTTCATAATGACTGAAGATAATGTAGTTTGCTGAATAGTTTTGGATTATATAGTTAGAATATTAATTATAAATACAGGAAATAAACTGCTATGTTTTGAAATGAAAAACAAATATTACACAAAATAAAATAATTATGGGTCGCCAGATAGAAAGCATGGTGAAAGGGGGTCGCAGGGTGAAAAGAGCTGAGAAAAGGTACAAACTTTTCAGCAAGGAAGTTCATAACCAATTCAAGAGTTCTATCCGTACCGATTTTTTATTTTCCTTCTTGTTCATTGTTGAAAGAGCTTCATTGTTATAGGTTTGGATATCCATAACAACAATGAAGCAATTTCAATAATGAACAAGAAAGAAAATAAAGGGCCGATTACAAAGACGAAGTTTAGTCTTAGTTGAAGTTAGGCCTAGGTTTAAACGTCAGTTTCGATTGCAAGAACAGGTTTTTAGCTTAGACTAGGGTTTAAGTTTAGGCCAAAGTTCAAGAGAAATAAACTAACTCTTTAGGTGGTTTAAACCGAGGCTCGGATTTTACTACTCAGAAGTTTCATGACAAAAAACAATAAATAGAAAGTAAATACATATAATTCCTTGATTAAAAAAATAATATATAATTCGGCATAATACACTTCAATAAGTTTTAACACCCAAAACATGTTTTCAAGAATATAAATTACTCAAATTGCATGTAGTCTCAATGTGCAAGCGAAATGCTCAAATAGTTGGCTAGATCCCAGTCCTTAAAA
>JAGDQP010012707.1:2279-15946 GCA_022664845.1 Lepisma saccharinum
AATATGACTTGGCCTCAACTTAGCCGTCGATTGTAGAACTGACCCTTTTGCAAAATTGATTTTAATTTGTAAACGGAACGAAGTGAACAATGAGCTTCATGACGCTATAGCAAGATACATGTTTTTCTTTGAGTGATGAATTAGTTTGAAATCTCATTGTTGTAGTTTTCTTGGTTTTTGGATTTCACCACTGGGAATTAAACCTAGGACAATTTGTAACAAAGTTAAAAAAGTTATACGTGTTTTCTAGTCAGTTTACATTTAAAAAAAAAGTAGTAAACAAAATGTACAAGGTGCAGATATATTAGCTACACTCAACAAAAACCATCACAATGTCATTCTAGGCATAAAGGACAACATACCCTTAACAATCTTCGTCTTCCTAAATAATAAGATTACATAAATATTTTTGAAGAAAATTATCGTACGTGGAGATAACCCGCATAGGAAGATCACAACTCAATCCCATGTAAGCTAATGGGCTTTGGGGTGGACAAACACCGTGTACATGGGTTTGCTCAGAGGTCTCCCGTTTCTTCCCACTTTATTCATTCTACCAATTCATCATCCATTCGGTCTGAGCCAAATTTGCATAAAGGGCTTTTAAAATAAATTCAAATTCGATAGAGGAGAATTTGTTGGATTTTACAATTTTGAAATACGCCCTATATGAGAAGTGCTTGTGTCTTTAGCAGTTTTGGTAATAAATAAGCGCTACTTGTTATCAAGAAATTAAAATCTTCCTTTCGCTAAAATGGAAATTTAAAGTGAACAGTGAATGAAAATAAATCTAAACAAGAAGAATAGTGAATTGAATAAAGAATACTGCAGCAAAAAAAAATAAAAAAAAAAAAATCAAAATTGATTCTTATCAATCGCTACTTTACTGCAGCGAAGTATAACGAATGATTACGTGGCAGATTATTTCTGTAAGATTTAGGCTTTGTTGTTTTCAACACTGTTTGTGCAACCTATTCAATTATTTGTAAATTTACTAAAAATTTGTTAAAAATTTGTAAATTTACTAAAAATATTGTAGGAGTATTGTTTGTATAAATTTACATCTTGAGTTTATAAAACTGCATTCACCTTATTAATTTAGAGAACTCATATAAAATAATCATACAGCTAACTGTAAATACAGATACGTTATGAAAATCACTTTATAATACTTTGAAATATTACACTGCGTATGTAAATTGTATTACACGATGTTCTAAAATTTTATAAAAAAAACTTTAGTAAACTTTGTAGTTTGGGCCATCTTTATATGACTTCGGCCTGTCATGATTTTATTAGCTTTTAAGTTCTTAAAATCCACAGACATCCACGCCCCAGCTGGGGATCGAACCCAAAACCTTTCATATGTTGCCTGAATGTTCGTAAATTGACATTAAGTTACGTATTGCATTTTATATTAGCTCTGTAATAATACATAGCTTATGTAAATTCTATTACTCGATGCTTGTAACTTGATAATAATTTATAAAATGCAGTTTACATTCGCTTTTTAACATAACAATATGTATGTAATTTTACAATTTTGGATGTAAATTTACACAACTGAAAATATTCTGTCATGACATGTTTTGTAAATTTACTGATATTTTTATAACTTCCTCCACGTCATGTTATGTATAAAAGGGTTCTAATTATAGTGCACAATTATGAAAAATCAGGCCGAAGACATACTAGAGAGCTAAAATATTTTGCATATGGGTATATCGTTCCATGTGAAATCGTGAAAGATCGGGTGATCATTTTATGTTTATGACCGTAGAGTTTCGTTTTGTACGAGTGTAGAAAGTTTAAGCGTTGTTCTTGTTTTCACAGAAACGAAGTAAGTAGTAATAATTTCTTTAGGCAACTTTGACTCAGGTCGGATAGATGATCTGTGGGATGAAGAAAGTGGGAGGAAATGGGAGAACCTCGACAAAAACCCACACATATGGTGTTTGTCCACCACAAAGCCGACATGGCACGACCAGGGTCGAACCGACGACCGCAAATATCAGAGGTGAGCACTCTACCTTTGAGCCACCGCGACATCAAGTAGTTATAACGCGACATCACTATCAGTATGCAGCAACACAATCATCATGATATCCATATATGGCAAATTTTCACTTCGGAAGACCCTGGGTTCAATACTAGCGAACGAGGTTTCTCCTATGCCACACCAAACTTATGTCGGGATGGTACCTTCAACTTAGACTATCACTGTATCTTTCTCACATCCTTTCCTCTACCGTATCCCGACCTAAGCCATATATGCCTAAAAACATACACTCAAAATTGTGTATAAAACTTTGTATATTTCAGGTCATTTTAGTTACTAATGACTTCGACCCGTTTCGATTCTGTAAGATGTTAAGTTTCTAAACTTATCCATGCTCTAGCCAGGACTCGAAATCATAGCTTCGAGCTCTCTAGCCTAAAGTCACAGGGCACACGAGAACCGCGGCAAGAAATAATTGTATTTGTGGTGTGTGGTGCGTACAAATTATTTTGTAAATACATTTTGTGTGCTCAGAGTGAAAAGAATTTTGAAAGCTACTGGTTTAAAGACAACATTGCTCTCTGTCACCTTAGGCTAGGTGCACACTAAAGAAGAAGGTTAGAGCGAAACATAAATTTTTGTCTAATCTTGCTTTAGAGTCGTACAAAATTAATGAATTTGATGTTAACCCACTCACCCACTGAACAGGTGTAGCGTACTCAAGAATGCATCAATGTTTATTTTTAACTCCACTCAAAGTACAAGTTTTGAAAGGAATAAAACGAAGAAAAAGATTATAACTGGAATTCAATTTTATGAAGGGAAAAATGATACCACAGATTCACGCTAACAACGTTAACTAAAATTTACGTATCTCTGCAAATTACTCCTAGCCTTTCATCAAGATATTTTGTTGTTATTATCTTGTTTGACGATTCATGAGACAGCAAATTTAATTCTAACCAAGATTGAAGGCAGAATATCTAGAAAACCAGATGAATATCATACGTAACAGCCCACGCAACATTTATGCGTGGTGCTCGAGTACTTTAACCGAAGGTCATAAATTAAATTATATCGCATTATGTCAACTTAATCTTTATTTAAAAAACAGAGGTATTTATTACAATTGCGAGAAAAACATTGTTACTTTGTGATAGATCTTTAAGGCTTATCAGCTTATGGATTATTATTTCCCTGTATATAGTTAAGAGAAAAAAAGCATGTAAAAAAAACATGTTTTGGCATGTTTACGACCAATAAACTCAAGTGGGCTTGCACTGGACTGCATGTGTGTGTATGTGTTATATTGTGTTTGCCACGTTATCCTGTCCACGCGTGTGTAAAGTTCCAGTTTTCAACCCCAACAACAGGGAAGCAAAAGAAGCCTTTTAAAAAAGGTAAGAGAAAAAAGGGAGGCGTCAATGGGCATTTCAAAATGGTTGCTCCTGACCCATGGCGGTAGTCGTGCTTCCATTTACCCTACGGGGTCATCTCGTTTCACCTTTCCTAGTACTTCTTCGTTTCTTGGACGTCCTTCTCCTACTTTTTTCCATCTTCTCGTTCGTCTTTCTTTACACCAGCCCCCTCCCCCTACACACACTCTCTCTCTCTCCTCCTCTTTCGGGTCCTTCTACAATCCGCACAGATCCGAAGCAAACGTGCGAACTACTACCGAAGTGAACGCACAGCATAGGACGAACTGTTTTGCCTCCATCTATATCCCATATTATCGGCTGCAACGCTTGCGAGGACCTCTATCGGTGGAGCAGAGTAACAAACGAATACCGCGCATTCTTCGGGCAGCCTGAGCGGGGCATGCGGGACTAGCCAACGAGTCAATCTGCAGCCGCCTGCCTAGCGCGGTGGAGCGAGACTGGAGAGCGGTGCATTTAACACAAAACAGTCCTTTTATCTGCTTTTTAAATGTACGAAGGTGTTGCTGTTGGGACATATCACAGATTTCCTGTAGGAAGTGTTGGTGAAGTGATGGTGATTTGAAGAGCTGTTGTTTTAAGCGACAACAACGACATTGTTGTCTTTTCCAACAAGAAACAAGTTCTTGATTTGTTTTTGTTTCTCTCTCCCGAAGTGTGGAAGTTCTTTGGCCAGTTCACCTGACAACATTAGTGAACTCTTCCCTTTATTTTTCATCTTTAGTGTTACTTTCACCATACTTTGAGTGACAAATCAAATTGTGAATTATTAATTATTCTTTTTTTTTTTAAGATAACAAAAAAAGAAAAATCCTAAGCAACCAACTTGTTAACAGTTCGTTTATGTGCTTATTTCTTTAGTGTGTGAACTTGTATGTAATACATCCTTCTAGCTTCCTGGTTAGGGCTAAGAAGACCCTTGAAATCGTGATTTTTTTTTTTCGGTCGTTTTGATACGTTTATAGTACTCACGTTGGTTTGTTGGAAGTCAGCGTTCGGAGTGCATATTATTTCATGATTATCAAGTTTCGTGCTAAGGTTTGACATAAACTTGTGTTAAAAATTTACTAAAAATTTTGTTATTTGAAAGAGTTTTAAAGAAGAAAAGTGAGTTTACAATTCATTACTGCGTTTAAAGCCTCCATGAATGGCAGATTCAGGTAAGTGCTTTAATTTATGTATATATTGAAGTACGTACAAACATGCGTGTAGTCTTATCTATTTAGTCGTATACATACATACATGTGTGTGTGTCAGAGTTGCGTTTCTCATGGAAGCAGTGTTTGTTACATATTCTGTTTGCATCATGCATGAGTGTGTACGTTTTCTATTATTGGTTCACGTATGATGTGACACAAACTCGATTAAAGGCACTTGCATTACTTGCTATCAGGTTGAAATAGTCTGAAACTGGCTCCGGTAGGGTGGGAGTAACTGTTCGTGGGTGCTTGATTTTTGTCGCATGGCGCGCGGCAGTGTGTCACGCACGAATAGGGCGGCTCGGGTACCGTCTGTAGTGAGAATACTCTGTTACGTTTTCTGCCGTGCTAAGAGGGATTCCCGCTTGGTGTTTGGTCTCTGCTTGCGAGAGGGATGTTCGCCCTCTGACCTTCGTGCATTACTGACAGAGATTATAATTCTGATTAGATCTCAGTTAATAGCAATTAAGGCAATTAATGATTTTTTTAACGCGTGCGTGGAAGGAAGTGTCTCGTGGGATGCAGTAGGTCAGGTGTGTTCGTGTGTTTTTGAATTTTTCCTTTTCGCACGGGAAATGATTGTGGGTTTCTTATTATTTACATGTATTGTTTGGAATGGGAATATTGAGAACTGAATTGGGTCAAAACTGAGTGGTCTCTTTCAGATTACGTATAAATCCTGGTTAGGTTCATTGATTGAAATTTATTAGCGTCCTAAATGAGCTTTTGAGATTCGAGCAGCATGCTGGAATTTCTAATAAAGGGGCCATGTTTACTCTAATCTGGGGCCCTTGCTTCAAATTCTACGTTTACTAGGTATGTTAGTTTGACAGTGCTTACCCTAAACAAAATGTGTTCTGGAGTTTCAGAATTATGATCTCCATTGCGAAATCGAAGTACCATATTCTGGGATCATAGTCAATCTAGGGGAGCACGGTTGATGTAAGCTTAGCTTAGCCAGTTGAGCAGGATGTAAATTTCAATTATGCCCTTCAGGTTCAAGCCGGGATAGGGTATTGGAAGGTAGTAAGTACTCCACGACCTAGTGTACCATCCCGTTATTTACCTGTTGTGACTAACAAACAACCCAGGAAAGGCTTTGTGTGCTGCCGCTGGAGTCATTCCCAGGACCTTCCGATTACTAAGCCGACGCTCTCTATCAAATGAAATTGTGATTGTGTTTCCGGTCGTTTTGATACTTTTATAGGACTCGCGTTGGTTTGTTGGAAGTCACGCTCCAAGAGTAAGATATTAAGAAAGAGTTAAATTAATTTAAAAAAAAAAAAATAGAATCCAATCCGTCGTAGTTGCCTTAATCTGGAGTAGTAGGACCAAGCCCTGCAATTCCTGAAGTTCGAGATTTCAATGTTACAGAACGGTATGTTCACCTGAATTTTTAGTTAGTTTCTTGAGGGGGGGGGGGGGTAGTGTAGTTTTCAGGGTTTCTATCTGTGTTCAGGCGCTAAATCTTGGGGTGTTTCTGTTCATTCACAGTCATTATTGTTTTGGAATAACATTTTAAACATGACCAATCCTGGCAAGATGTTTCCCTAAATATTATTTGTGCTAATCAATTCAAAAGATTCATTACTGCTCGACAAGTACTAATAAATTGATAATGAAATATGTTGTACAGTTCGGGATAACGAAATTCTGTGACTCCAGGCTTTTTCGTACATGCTGCTTGCTATCTGTAGCATTCCGATATTATCATCACACTATGGAGCTGACTGTACTTTATCAATTTATGTATTTAACAGCTTACAAGTCTATGGGACAATGTCCCTCAACGAATAATCAATTTGAGGCAGCATTTATGCTATTTTGTTTTATTGCGAGCAAGTAATGGTTTCTAGTAGACAAGCAGTATCGCAATTGCTTTTTCCCGTTACATTCCTAGGGGCCGTCCGTATGTTCTAGTTTATCGGGATATTTTTGCTCGAGGAACTGACTTGCGCTTGCCCCGGTATGCGAAAAGTTGTCTCCTGGGACAGTAAGTTGTATCTTTCCCTTGCCTGCTGTAGCGGGTCTCCAAGTTGACTATGAGTTTATAGACTACGGTCTGTTTTCAGCCTTGTTTTGGAGACCATAATACTGTAAAAGAATGATAAATGGAGGATCTGGTCCCAAGTAAAGAGTACGTGCCGGGACCATGTTAGTTTTAGTTTGACGTAAATAAAGTCAGATTCGAGTGACTTGGATTATTTGTGTTCACTAAAATTTTGTTGCATTCCCTGCGTTTAAAATGTTGCAGGTATCGAACAAAAATCTTCTTCATTCAAAGCAGCTAATTGTATCCCTTTTAATTCTTAAATTTCTGTACTAATATTGGGGAAGTTATGACAATTCATTATGGGTTAGGCTCGTAGGATTTTTCTCCAGTATCGGTAACGCTAACATTTGTTTTTTGGTTTATATTCTGTACGTTCAATCCATATACTCGTGATTAGTTTAATGCAGGACGTATACTTGGAGTTTGATTAAATTAACCAAGGTTCGCGGGTTTTAAATATATATATTAGCTAAATAATAATTCCACTTTGAGTATCAGTGGCGGCCACGGCAGTTGACTATTTGGAGCGCCAAAGGGAAGACATTTTGGAACGGTTCAATTAGTGAATGTGCAAAACAAATGTTTATAATGCGCATGCGTCCTTCCTCGCGGTACCATAGTTTGGGTTGTTATCTCAATCCTCCGACATAACGTGAACGTTCTTTTTATGATTCAAATCGTATTTACAATAACATGAAATTGCATGTTTCGGTTCGATGATACGTTATTGGTTGGATTGGAATGAATCAGGTTAGTCACGGAGCGTCTAGTCTGATTTTAGTAGTCGAAATTCAACTTTCAAGATGGTCGCTAGTGTTTTTGTCCCACAGTAGAAATATGAAGGCTACATTTGATGACATTAGTTATTTTTCGACATATATATCACGAATACAATTTAAGGGCATACAATATTGTACCGGTTTCAGGTACTGTCAGCTATGGGTAGGTGACTTGATTGTGGTTATAGGAACCTGTCGAGTTTCCTGCCTGAGCATGAGTTGAGCTACGGTGTGTGGTTCCCTGATTAAGCATTTTGATTTTTCCATGTGTTGAGACATTATCACATTCCTGAACGATTTTTATTAAATAAGATGTCAAACTGAGGACTGAGTAACAATACATAATATTGTCCCTGTAGTGCTGTTATTGCAATTTAGGCCCTAGGCCGTGTCACCACGGGACCTAGGCCGTGTCACCACCAGTTTGCACGGTGTTAACTGCAAGATATATATAATTGTTGTACGTGTATTTTGTGCAAGCAACACTTTTATTGACGCTAAAATGGCAGGGAAACTGAAACTAGTACATATTTACGGCCATACTCAATTTCTCATTCAGCATCGGAGGATGATTGTTTGCTTCATAGCTTTGATTTCTTGGGAAGATTTTCTCGACTTCAACATCACATCGGTACATTTTCTCAGGAGTAATTTTGCAAATGCCTCGCTCTTTGCTTTAGCTTTTGTTTTAAGAGTTTGCAACGTATAACTACAAGTTTATAAATGAGTAATACCCTTGGAAATCGACAATAGGTACCGCCATGATCTTGGTATCGTTGAATTTGTCTCACACCTTACGTATAGGTCCTGAAGAATTAGGTAAGAAGGTTTAGGCAAGAAGTAGGTATGGTAATGAAGAATAATAGTATCCCGCATTGTCCTGTATTGCATAAATTTGAGGGATGATGTCCCAGGACGAGAACTCTTCCATGGATACGGATTGAAATGTTGACGTCCAGGACCTCTGCCTACGAATAACACCGTCATGTGACTGCTAAAACTGAGGGAAGCCTCGAGAACCTTAGTATGTAAGTTGCTTTCCACGCAGTGCCAATTCGAAATTCCTAACCGTAAAACCACTATACTACTGGAGGGGGGTAATAATTCTTTAAGAAACGCGGTGTAATTTTTTGTTGGTCAGGTCTGTTTCATTTGATTCTTTTGTGAAAAGCGTGCTTTAATTTTAGTTTGTATCTACGCTATGTATTCAGGATTCACTCTTAGAGGTTTAGCATGCCTACACACACACGCACGCACACACATTTGCAAGATCGTACGAAGATACTTAACGTGTGATCGAGTGCATCTCCTCTCTACAGATATATCAGTTCTTCGCTGAGGTAATTTCTTTCTGCTTCTCTTGGAAAAGGAAGAAGGAATAAAAAACCATGAAGAAGCATCTTCGGTGACAAGTATATCGGTCACGTAGTAGTGACGTGACTTCGGAATGCTGCAACGAAGCTCGGTGTATTTCCCAGGAGATAAGGAGCAGAATTTTCGTTATTAATTTTTTATTAAATCTTCAGCAGCTAAATATTTTACAGGTTCACGTTTGTGGCGATGAAATAGAAGTGGTCGAGATATAAACAT
Organism: Lepisma saccharinum; assembly: GCA_022664845.1. Taxonomy (NCBI): domain Eukaryota; kingdom Metazoa; phylum Arthropoda; class Insecta; order Zygentoma; family Lepismatidae; genus Lepisma; species Lepisma saccharinum. Next base: position 11,336 of record JAGDQP010012707.1, read on the forward strand.
TTTTTGATCGTAGCAGAAAGTTCCCATGCTGTGAGTTCTTAACAAAGAAATGGACACTTCTTATAATTTTACTAACGTATTTTTGCTAGATTCTTGATCACCAATCTGTATTAGCTATATCGAAGAATATGCATTTGTGTAATGACCATTTATTTAATTTATGGTAATTGAATGTTGGGAATGTGCTTGGAAACAGGGCAGCTGGCGTTGTCGTTCTGACATTGTACTAATGTCGCATCAGTGGTGGATCCAGAAAGGGGATATCACCACCCCCCTAACCTGAGTGAAAATCCTTTGTTTCTTATATGAAGAATTTATCTCAGAAAAATTTTCGATTCTTTCCGGACAAGTCTAATTTTGGGGGTTCCGGTGTCTTCTTCGATGATATAACGTAGTGAGGGGTCATATGATAAATTTGTACTTTAATAAAAAATATATAATTTCGGTGGGGAGGTATTGAAAATGTTCCTGGTCCATGCCACCCCCCACGAAAATATTTGATCCGCCACTGTCTCGCATTCGACTTAACAGGTGAAGACCCAGATGGAAGTAATTTAACGTTGCACCACTGTGTTATTACAATATCATGGATTCTCTCATTTCTGTGGCCCCGGGTCCTTCTCGATTCAGAGAGAGACGTCACTCGACTTGCGTCGCTTTCGGGTTTTGAAGTATTGTTCAATCAATCATTCTCTGTGTATCTGGGTGGTACTTGTGACTTCGGAAGAAATACAATCAGAAAACGACTTGCGTACGGTTTGATCCGGTACGGTTGATCCGGTATCTACGGTTTGATCCGGTACAGCTCTGAAACTAGAAACCTCCTTGAGCGAAATGATAAGGATGACAGTTTGGCCTGATCAACACTGCGAAGGCAGTGTGAATTCGTGCTCACGTCAGTCGTTCCTGAGTTTTAAAGTTTTTTTTTTCCTCGATTCTACTGGTCGATTGCCGGATGGTACCTCGAGTAGAGGCCCTGAGCACTGCTTTCTTCATCTTTTCAGAAAACGCGCTCGTCGAGGTACGTTATCCGTCAAACTTGAAGACGACGATGAAATCGTTAGCATTGCGGAAAACCCAAATATATGTTTTCGCTTGCACGTGTAAAGACGGATAAGTAAAATAAAGTTCGAATTGAGAAAAAATGACTTTGAAATACTGAATGACAAAGCTAATGCATGTAGATATGAAAATGTAAAGTGCAGTGTCTTCCTTGTAAATAAAAGTAGGCTATAACCTAGCCAATCAGACAGAAAGAACTTTCTAGAGAATAAGAAAGAGCCTAAAACTCCATTTTTGCAGTTTTTTACTTAACCGACTTAACACGCGACTATGGCCTTTAAGCATCTAAGGCTCAGGCTGGGATAGTGGAGGATAGAGGATCCGACCATGGCCTAAGTTTAAGGTGCCATCCCCGGCATTTTTCCAGTGTGACTGAGGGAAAATACTGGCAAAAACTCACTCAGAATGGTCGGTCGCTTGGATTGAACCCACGACCTCCCGAATGCGAACGCTGTACTGTAGAGCCACGGCCGCTCGGTTTCAGCTGGTGAAGTAGGCGTACCCGTGCGAAATCAGTGATACTAACTTCGTGGACATTCAGAATTTGACCTTTATAATAGATGAAAATAAATCCTAGAACTAATAGGCCTAGTAAACAAATGTGTGGGGCTATGTTATTGCCTTGTTTTTTAAAAATATAAATTGCTAAAATATCATTGCAGAGAGAATACACACTACATGACGTAAACAATGCTAGGTTGATTCTGTATAATAAAAAGTTCATGAACTTACACACCTGTTGGTGGTTGGGTTGTTATTATATTTATTTTTTAATGAGAAAGAAACCGAAAATATATTCTGTGCAGCTGCGTTTCTATTGCTGTAATTAAATCAAAGGAAGGTTGATTGGGGAAGTTCTAGTTTAAAATGACCCATACTTAGCACTTAAATATTCACATGGGAAAACAGTATAGTAGGAGCAATAACACACATGAGTGATTATCAGAGCTCGCAATGTAGTGCATGTTGTCGTTTCTGACTCAGTTTTGTTTTTATCTCTTTTTGACCATAAAGGATTTTTTAAAAACAAAACAAAAGAAAAGAATATTGATAAAGAACTCGTTTCCTTCTTTGTGGAAGTTGGTTATCATTCCCACCTTTGTCTTTACGCAGTTCACGTGAAACCACTTGTAGTCAACACTGCATCGTCTTTCCATGTTGAAAGTAGGCCTACAAGGATGTTAGATTACCAAAAATGTCTGGATTTAATCGAAATGGTGTTTTTCTTCATATTAAAGAAGCAGTGCATTTTTAACCTTCCTTAGGAACTCTTAAAATATCTGATTTTTACAACTGTAGTTCAGAGAGGACTGAGTCAACGTTACCTAAAGGCCATAGTTCAATTCAATTCGAGTTCAAATAACACTGACTGTATGTTGAAGGTAAACACATTATGGTTGTGTCGCAAATTGAGATAAAAATAAGGTCGGATCTCTTGATTCTTTTTCTGGAGTGAGTGTTTCATCCAGTTTTTCGAAGATTTTAGTAGATAATATGTGTTCGTACTAATACTTCGCCCTTTTTGCATTTAAGTAAACATTGTCGTATTAAATCCAGTGGTGAGGTGCCAATATTTTTGATCTGAAAGTGATAATTGAAAATTCAATAGGACTTGTCTTTATTCAGATGTTTAGTGTTACATTTGATATTAGCTTGGACAGCTCAGTCGGTAGGTTCGTTGACGCCATTTCTCTCCGCAAAGGACACCTGCTTAGCTTTCATTTGTTATCAGCTCTTTCTTCTTGACTTGTAATATTCTATTAATGTTCTTTTTCTTATTAGTGATACTATTTTGTCAATATTATTTGAACCTGCTACTGAATTAAATGATATGTTGATGCATCCTTAAATATTATTTGAAAATGTTTGTGATCGTTTGTCTTTACATTATAATCCAAGTCGTATAAAATGGTTTTGTGTGTAAGAGCGAGAGAGAGAGAGGGCGGGGGGCTATCACTAGTGTTTCTTTTATGAGCTTAGGTAATAACTACACGTTTAGAATTAAACTCTTTCCTTAGAAAACGAAAACACGCTACAATTATGAATAACATGAAAAGCGGCAGCCAGAAACGTTTAGGTAATTAACCTCAACAGATCTTATTTTTGTACCCAGATATACAACTGTATAATATACATTATTCACATAGTACGTAAAGGATGGAATGGGACTTCCAAAAATGTCAAGAGAGATGTGAGTATACAAGCTGTCCCAAAGATAGTGAAGCCATTTTGATTTACGTTGACTAGTAACTTGGACATAACTTACTTCACAATCTTAGCTGAGGTTTAAAGTTTTTTTCTTTAGAGATTCAATTGCGAGAAATGACGTTGGGCAAACCAGTCTTCATGTCGCGACATTCACGTTTTGTCTTCATTTCGATTGTGTCGTGCATTTAAGATATTTTGAATTAGCATAGGAGAGGTATCGCAGTATCCGCGTCCATTTTAATTTGCCTTTAGCCAACTTTGGCTCTTTCCATTCTAACTTCCAGATAGTTTCTGTAGTTGATTGATTGAGTTGTTATTGACGACCTAAATAAGCCGGTGAACTTATAAACCTGCAGTATTTTTTTTGGGGGGGGGGGGGTTGGTGGGTGCGGGGGCGAAGAGTACCGAACTACTAAGCTTAATAGACCCCACGTTATTTGATCCAGTGACCACGGTTTCTCTTAGTTTTATTAGACGAATATCAGGAAGAAGACCATGTCCGCTACTTCCCCATCAGGAGAAATACTCGCCGAGGAACGCCATCTGAGAAGTTTAGCCCGTAGATGCTTGTAAAGTGTAACTTAAATGTATAAATCAAGCTAAACATGTCAAGTATGCAGGTATTATTTACTACAAGTAATATCTACGTTTAACACGTGTTCTATACATTTTTAAAGAAGAAATGTCACCAAGTCTGTCATCCATTTTTTTTTTCTGAGATAGAAAAAAAAAACACCTTTCTCCTCCGAAATGAAAAGGAAGCCATGTCGCCTTCCCTTCAGTTAATTAACATTGTAGTGGAAAAGTTTTGCACCCAAAACCTGCTAGAAAGACGAGTGGGGACTTCCTTAATTACTTCCTCATCTACGCTGTTGTTAATTTGGTGGAAAATTTACTGGCTTCGTTCTCTCTCTTTTTTTTTGGAGGGGGTGGAGATGGAACAACCATCCGGATGATGATGACGCGTAAGACTGTGATGTTTGCTCTGTGTGGATATTCGGTGTTTGTCATTAAAAAGAGCAGCATTTAAATTTATAGACCTCATCTCTTGGGTTGACATGCTAAGCTGCAACGCTGTGTTATCGTTACTCCGCGAACAGTGCTTGGGGAAGGAAGAAAATGGGCGAAAAGCTAGAAAGTATTTTCTTTTTAAATTCTGGACTTTTCCGTTGGATTTTTGTCCTAAAATTTATACCCTTTTAAAAACAAATCTAAAACGTGCAAGACAGTGATGCAAACATGTGGGATACTTGAGGACAGGTAAAGTGTAATATTTTTTCTATTCTTGATATTGTGGTGTAATAAAGTATATAAAGTTACAAGCTGTGTGATGTGAACAGT
>JAGDQP010012707.1:16046-26679 GCA_022664845.1 Lepisma saccharinum
GAAAATGACAACCATGAAGTTGTTTCGTCGTTTTACGAAATAAGAAAATGTCTGAGGGCGCCAGATCAGGAGAGTGAAGTGAGAGAGGCAACACAAAGTTCAATTCTTACAATGTCACACGTGACAATGCTCCTGGTCCTCATTCAAGTGGAGAGGTCCTTTCTCCTTTATGTCTGATGGTGGATTATAAGATAAAATTAATTATATGGGCGGTAACAGCACTATGGCTTACGCCCGTCCCGATCATGGTAGATGAATGTGCTCCGCACATTCCTGTGTGCTTGGCGAACGATCTTGTAGTCACAGGTCGATCATTCATGATGAGATCTTCCGTTTCAACACTGTTATTCGTTCCTACGGTTATTTTTGTAGATCCCAGAGGCTGTTCATTTCGTGTTTTCCCAGCTTCTATTGATGTGTGTAACTCAGAGCGTCTCACGGTGGCGTGGGATTGTGCGTCCACTTCCAACGTGTGTTACGTTACTTCATATCGTCGTGGATATTTTTCGGCGATAGCCTCTTTCCAAAGCTAACATTAAACATTGTCGTACCAATATTCATTACAGAGAGAGAGAGAGAAACCGTACCGTTTGCAAGAATTATAAAACTGCTGCTTTATTTTCACGTTCTTTACTTATCCTGCACTACTGTTCTTAGAATGTGTACAGATCGGCAATTATCTATGAATCTGAGTGTACCTTATTGTTTTATCTAGGTCTGTCTTTTGTATGTGTGTGAATTACTTCACATTTAATATTTCATTCCGTCAACAATAATGAGCTTCATATAGGCCTACAATACATTCGTACTTCCACACACACACACGTACTTTGACACGCCTACTTCATATGTCGACTTCAAACACATTGCACATGGTGTTTTGGTAACTGTAGCTTGTAACATTTCATCTGACAGGAGTAAACGCCCTCTTGTGAGTGCATGTTTTTTGTCTTGTCATCATGCTAATGTGTGTGTGTTTCCTTTGCTTATCTCTGTTAGCATAGACTATACAGGCTGATTTCTCCAAGTCTACAGTTTCTTTAACGTTAGCTAATCAGAACGACACGGATATCGGCTTTCATTTATTTGTCCCTGGCAATACATAGATTTTATAATTTGATTAGATGATAGTTTTAAAAATCTTGTTTAGTTAAAATTGTTTTCTTGAACTTCGAATTGATAAGGATATCTATATTACTTAGCAAGTAGGTATCCTTGCTAGTTGAGTATTTTGCAATCTAAGGCCGGGCCCAGGATTAATAATATCTTGTGGCGTTAGAATTGGTTCAGAGTCCACTTAAAGCTGTAGGTGTCTCCGTATAATAATAATATCATCTCCAGCCGACGAGAAGTGACCGAGTGGTTAGCCCGCTCGCTTTCTTTGCGCGTGGTCACGAGTTCAGTTCCCGCCGAGATCCATTGAATGGAGTTGTTCGGAGCCCACTTTACCAGAAAGTGTAAGTCCCACCCTTAGAAGCTTACCTGCTCGCTGAGGACGTTTATAACAAATCAATGGATTCGACGAAAGGCACTGGTAAACAATCATCGGTTCACATTGTCCAGGGTCTTTTCAGATCTGCGTTGAGCAGATAATCTCATCATTATCAATTAAGTAGAAGGGAAATGTAAAGGATTTTAATTAGACCTAATTAAAATATTACAGCTAATAAAAAAAATATATATATTTTATGGATTACCAATCTTACCATTGTGGATACGGACCACAATAAAGGACTGCGAATCCGGAGAATTACATCCAGCTCTGCACAAGAATTAGTACTGTCACTTTCTTGCTGGTACAGTAAAGAAGTAGGTGCATCGATCATACTGCAGGTACTTCTTTCCTCACACAGAGTATTTTTTTTTTATTAATATTAATTTTACATTTACTGGTAAAAACTTTCTTCAGGCACTTTTGATTTTATCAACTCGTATGTTTTTTGTCGTAAGGCGAAGCAGACCAAGCGATAAATCATATCGAAGTTACATGTGGAGCCGGCTGGGAGGCCTGGTCTAGCACCAAGGTCGGTTTGAGAGGCATTGGTGAAATTAAGTGTTTCCAACTGTCGATATCTTTTTTTGTGTGTGTCCATTGTGATATTTATCAGATTTATTGAAATAGACAATCAATTTCTTCGTGTTTTTCCTTTCATAAACAATAGAAAGCGAAATTGAAAAAGGTAGATAATGGTAGTTCTCAATCTTTTTGACAATTATTTAAGATTTAGAACTTGGATGATTTGGTTTTATTTATATAATGCCTATGCAAACACTCACCTCACAAGCTTTATTGGCTCGTGTGTATAGATTTAAAGGCGCCTCTTGTCATTAAGCAATATATATATATATATAAAGTTATATATGTATTAGTTTCGCTTTAACCAACTAACCAAGTAAAATCCTTCTATGGAATTCTCCGCCTTTGTATTATTTTATTTTCGCGGATATTACAAAGTTGATGATTTGATCTTATTGGGCGTGGGATTAGCAACCTTTTGTTTTATAAATTTTCAATCTACACACAGTTCTCTAAATTATTATACTTCACGTATGGAAAAAATCAGACTTATACCTGTGCTATCTTTTGAATTCTAGAACCATTTACTAAATATTTTCCAAATTCCCTGTTTTTTTTTTTTTGTTTTTTTTTGTCTAAATTCTCGTTATTTGAGCAAACCGCTTACATTATCCAATCCACATACGGTTTAGAGTTGCTTCAGACCATTACTAGGGAAGTCAATGTTTGAAGTTTTAAAAAAGTAAGATTTGATTCTTATAATTGTATTTCTTTTCGGATTTCAAAGCCCTTCGCTATGCTTTTGTATAAAATTTTGTGTTTATCTAAATTTACTTTTAATTTTGTCGATCCTTTGAAATTATTCACGCTGACCATATGAGATATTTTTTTTTTTAGCAACACCATCCCCGTGGTCAAGCGGCTACGGTCACAGACTTCGAAAATATACTGGTGAGGCAGTCGGGTTAAGGTCTTGCTGCCTGCCATTGAACTATTTTCCCGAGTTTTTCACAGAGACAGTATTTGGACTAAGGTCCTTGTCCCTACGTGTTCCATACCTGCTCCCGGATCAGCGTTCGCCGAGGGACGTCATCGTTTTAACTTATGATGATGGGTCCTTAGCAACCTATGCAACAGATTTAGTGATTAATGAAAGTTATTTTTTTTCCCTAGTTTTTCCTTGCTTCAACAAGGTGAGGGGGTTTTGATGGTCACTTCCGTTCCTATCGCTTTTCCCGAAATTTTTCGCCGAGGGTCTTCATCCCTGTAGATGTTTAAACGGGCTTCGATCGTACGTACTAATAGGATTTGGAAGAATATAGTTTTAAAAACATTTTAGTGGTCGGAAAATTAGTTTTATGTATTAGCTATCTCGTGTTGAATTTTCTTTAATATGCGCCGTCAGAAAATAAAACATTTTTGTGAATTTTGTTCTTATCAACCATTGTCATCAGATGTAGCCACTTACCTCTCTCATGTTGATAGTATCGCCGCCCCCCCTCATACATCGCGTAAGTTCAACAACCCTCCCTCGTGATTCATATCTGATGTTTAGCCGTCAATACTTAACCAAAAGAAATATTAAGCTGGAGATATTTATCGTGAGTTAGTATACCCGTGAACGTGTTTCACCACTTAAAAGGAACTCGGAAGAGGAATAAAGATACAGATGCCATCTAGTGAGCAAAAGTAGCCCCACATTTTAAACACCTAATGAGAATAGCGGGTGCCGGGAACTGTTCCTGTAATAGGAAGGGGAAAAATGGGTCTGCTTGTGTGGTGACGAATCTTTTGTACGGAGAACATTGGACGGCGAAATGTGGGCGAGATAACAGAGATCAAAGTGTGTATTTTTTTTAAATAGAATTATGTATCGATCCTGTGAATGTGCATGTAGATTATACATTATTATTATTATTCTGCCGAAAGCGAAAGGACCTTTAAGAAAAGAAGCTGAGCCTTCTCCATGCATCCCAATATTGAGCCTTCCTTTTTATCTCAACATACCAGTTATTTTCCTTAATATTGTCAAGAAGTTGGATTTGACTTCTTCCTCTTTCCCTAAACCATACATTCCATTGCATCACTTACTATGTACTCTGCGCAGCCAATGTCCTACCCAGTTTCTTCTTTCTCTTCTGTATTGTCTCAAGGGCATCTCACCTAGTCTCTTCACTTCTTCAGTCATTAGATGTTTTCTGTATTCAGCTATTTTTTTTAAAATTTCGTCTCCAGGTACACATTTCGACGCCTGCATCTGTATTAATCCATCGTGAAGATACAAGGAATATTCAGTCAGTAGTAGTTTTGTTTTGTGTTGTTTTTATCCATTAAAGGTTCTTTTTTTAAGAAACCCAAACCCCGCCTTCTAGCGTTAAGATGAAACTGTCTGCAGCTTGTTATTTGTGAGGCAATCCAGGTGAACATTATTCAATCTGTTTGCCACTCAATCACACGAGCTCCACCCAGTCCTCGTGGCCCAGGCGGTAATGTCGTAGATTTCGGAGTGGTAGGTGGGTTCGAACCCCGCGGCCGACTATCCTGACTGAGGTTTTGCAGAATGTCACCAGCTAAATGTCGGGATGGTACCTTAAGTAATGCATTGGTCGCTTCTTGTCCAGGGCCACTACTTTCCTTCTCCCAATTCACAGAAAAACTATCAAGAAGGGATAAACGGGTTGTTGCGGCGAAAGCAATCTTTTCGTGCATTACTCAATTTTATTTTTTCTTTAAATTGATACTATTGACCTGTACATTTCAATGTGGACTCACTACAGCATCTCTTGCGAGAGAATTTCACCCTCGCCCTCAGAATATGGAGATTTGATCAGAGCAGATGGGAGCAACTTTGACCTCTAGTTCATACATAGACAAGGGCATAAGCAAAGGTACAGGCCTGAGAAATGAAGGTCTCTGAGCGGTCGACCACATCTTCCGAGAAAATAATTTGAAAAGCAGTGACCGACCATATTCTCATTCAAATCAGGGTTACAATCTGTAGAGTTTTGAGAGTATTCCGATGAAAATTTCAGGCAAGACGTTCGGGTTAAGCAGGGTTTGAACCTGCATTATCTCCAAATCCTGATGCGAAGTCTCTGAAGTTCACTATTAGACCGCGCGCGAGAGAGTGTCTTTTACTTGAAAGGCATAGCATGCGGTAAAGAATAGATACTGACATTTTTTTCTTCACATTTTCCTTAATCAATTATTGACCAGACTATTGGTTCACAAAGGGGAGAAAACACATACCATAAGTATTGAAAAAGGACCTAGATAGATGTAATTCATTTTATTTCCCTTCGGAAGTCATTAAGCTCCATCCGACATTGTGTTCACGTATGTGTCTTTCTATTTCGTCCCCTTTCTGCGTGTGTGTGTGTGTGTACACCGAGTTGTCGACTAGACTTTTTATAGCATGTTTTGTCTTTCCTATCTTGTCCGGTTTCCAGTACACGTTTCGACCTAGTAACTCTCTAAGGGGTTTCCACTACGTTGTGTAACTCTCTTGGATCACCAAAATACACACTAAGCAGTTTAGATCGATTAAATTCAGGCATAAATATTCATTTTATGTGAATGAAAAGAAAGGAGGCGCGCACACATACACACAGAAAGATTAAAAAAAAAAAGCAACAAAAAAAACGAAAGATAGAAAAGAGAACAGAGGTGGGAAAAACAAAGAGCCAGAAAAATAAAAGAGAAAAAGCAGGGGGACTGGGAGTAACAGCCGGCGTGAGCCGCAAGTTAACCACGAATTCAATAATGACTAAAAAGCTTGGTGTAAAAAAAAAAAAAAAAAGGACAAAAGATAGAAGAAAGAATGTTTTATAATGTCCGTAGCTCCATTATTTGAATTTGCGCCATCATTCCATATGTCACGCATCACACACATACATAGACACACGCGTTTCTATTCAGGATTAATTAAAGGAAAGAAAAACACAGAAGTGACAAAGTTTTCAAAAGCCACAGTTATGAAACAGAAAGCCATTAAGATATATATGTATTTACGAGAATTGTATGTTTTATTCACCCAAAAGCGATCACACATTTTGGACTGAATTGACGGTGGGGATTATACGTGGTTCTTCCTCTGTTTCGCCTCAATATTGTGGTGTGCAATTAATCTGTCGACTTTATATTTTTCAAATACGAAAACTTTATACGATTCTTTTTATTACTTTCTATATTCTAATTATAAAGGGCGTCAAATTGGACACTGGATAGGCAAGCGGGTTCGAGTTCTTCTGCCGATCATACAGACGAAGTTTTCTAGGAAATTGTTTCACCAGGCGATTGCTTCCTAGTCCTCGTAAGACTGCTCGCCGGACGAGGGACGACATTAGTTCTTTGACCTTTGATGTTCGTAGGTCATATTTGCCTGTGTAACTGATGTAAATAAAGTCGTTGGGGTTCATTTGTACAGTTCAAACACTGTGCAATGTTTGATTGCCGATTTGGTGTTATTCTATTTGACACGGAAATTGATGTGATCACTGGTTCAAGTCTCGTAGAGGTCGGCGGGCCTTACTGTATGTACCAAATACTGTATTCCCGTCCTTAGAAACTAACCTGCACGTTAGGATATTTAGTAACAATTCAGTCAATGGAAATTGGTTTTCTGTTGCCACATAATTCAACAATGTCAGCATAGATTTTTCTATTGTTAATTTTAAGTAAATCGAAGCGTGTTTGTTATAGCGCCATTTCAGGAAACTTTACTAGGGTTTCTCCTATACCAATACATTTTTATAACAAATGCGATAGTTTGATATATTGAGATTAATTCAGTTGGATTTCAGTTCTAGTACTCTTCTGTGACTACTTCCATAAGTGCTAAACTTCCTATATATAAGCATAATAAGATTAATTACAATAATAAGATTAATTAAGATTAATTAAATGTTTTGTACACCCTTAGTGTTTACGAGCTGCTGTTCTAAGATCCCTGGTTTGATCTTGCCTCTAGTATAATGTTATGTTAATGTCTAAAACAAAACAGATTTACACTAACATGGTTTTATAGATAGGTGTTACCATTTTCTTTTTTGTTTCAGGTTGTTTCGGTATCACGAAATTAGCAATATCACAAAGTTAGCAATATCACGAAGTTAGCAATATCACGAAATTTTCATTATCACGGGCGAGTATATCAATTTCTCGAAATTAATAACGTTTTCTGTATATCCCAATAAGACTTTCGCAATTTTTTATACATTCAGTTCCAATACGAAAATTGTCGCTTCCTTTCTTTAGGTACGTTATTTGTTATATGCTATTCCTTTCTTTATTTTTACCATAAAAACATTTGCTTAATGCTAGTTCCAGTCCCGCTACCGTTATTGACGTGCTGAATTTGCTAGTTCAGTTCTGTCATATATCTCTAAAAGAAGGACTTTTTTTTTTTTTAGAAAAAAGAAACATTTCTAGTTCCCTTTTTTTTCTTACAAGATATGGGAATAAAAATAGGAGCGATACACAAGGCTTAAAATGCGATCTGAAAAGGAAATGGAACTAGAAAACGCGACGAAGCGGTGGCCATAGGCGGACGTTTGTCACAGTGACTTCACCTCATCTTCTTTCCGTCTCCACCCCCTCTCCTTTATCTCTCCCTCTCCTGTTCTTCTGTTGCTTGAATATATACGAGCGAGGTGTCTAGGAATACAAAGGTTCTTTGCAAGCTGAAAATCACCAGAGACCCATATATAACGACAAAGTGTAATTTATTCCTTCTGTGCCAGAAGCTTTATATAAACCCCGGCTAACGGAGGGATAGCGGAAATTCCCGGAGATTTCTTTTTATCAGAGCAAAGTGTGTTGTTGCTTTGACCTAGGCTTACTTTTATACCTTGCTTCTAGTTGAAAATGTTCATATTTCTGTGTTCACCATGGTGATTTCTACGTTCTGAGATTTATAGCTTTTTTTAAGGAACTTTTATTTTATATGCACGGTGACATTTGCTCGACTGTTTCTTCAAGATTTCATATTTTGAAATGTCTTGGTTATAATTTCTTTTTAAATGTGCTGGAGAGATATGTTGCTATGTGAATGGTGAACATTATAAACTCACCAACGACTGCCGGAACGTGTTACTTAAAAAGTAGAGTCCAACGTCAGATAAAATGCTTTTTTTTATTATTATTATTGTGGGAGATATTATGAACAGGATTTGATTGAAGTTTGTTCTGGGCCTTAAAAACTATTTACAACTAAATTTATTTTCTCTATTTCGCTATAAAGTGCCTCTTGTTTTACCTAAATACATATTGAAGACCTTTTATGAATCATTCAAGCCTTTTATGAAATCTTTACTGGATTTTTCTTTTTTATAACTAGTCACCTTTTCTTTCGGATTGGATTACTTTAAGTTTCAGATACAGTTCCGGCATTTGCCTGGTGTGACTGAGGATTCTCGGCGGCTAGGATACAACTCAGGAACGTCTTGAAGGCGATGCCAAATCTTTATCAACTGTATTCGAGAAAGTTCTTGTAATTTTCTGACTTACTGTTTTACAAGTTGTACGTACTCAAATCTTCCTGAACTCTCTACTCCTTGTGTTTGTTAACGTCAATTTTCAAATTTTTGAATTTGTCAGTGCTGGTTTTCAAAGTTTTAACACAAGTTTTCAAGGTTTTGATTCAAATTTTCAATGTTCGTGCCAATTTTCAAGGTTTAAAGTGTCTTATTTCCGTGCTTGTTGTGAATATGTCTAACGCCCAGGCTCTGCTTAGGAGATCTTAATTACAAGGTTGATTTAAAAACGACAACAACAATGTATGTATTTTTTCAAGAGTAGATGGTAAGAAAAACAAATTCTTTAATATCTTAAATACGAAAGTTGATAGATTAATGTGAAGATCGCCAAGGAACTGGTTGATTGTGAGTTCTCTTATCCATGCTTGCTCATGTTATAAAGCTGTAATAATGTTAAGGTACTTAAAGCTGGCGTTTCAAAAAGACTAGGAACTGTATTGCTGCACTAACAAAAAGTTGGGACCATTAATTGATACTAAATTTTAATCCTTCCTAAATCTTTCACCATTCTTTCAGTTTTACCTAGATGTTATGCATTTCGTTGTAAAGTACTGTTAGTCCGGCTGCCTAACATTACAGGAGCTTTCTAGAATACTTCAAAGCAAGTGATACATTTTATCTAGACTAGCAGTTTCTTTAGATTTTTGAAAGCCCCTGTAATACTCGGCCACCAAATTAACAGTATTGTACAGCGGGATGCATAGCATTTAAGGAAATGATTTACTTTAATTAAGGGCAACTCTCAATTGAAAAATAAAAATGATGGGTCACTTACAAGAAGGTTAAATGTTTAATATGAAGGAACTGCTGATGATCATTGCAGATTTGCATAATTAAAAGGAAAAGTATATTCAATCCATATCTGAATGAGAACCAACATTATTCTTTAACATCAAGAAGTAGGAAAACTAAGCGCTTTAGATAACCTGTGTGAGTGTGGGGTTTTTGTGTGTGTTTTAACTAAACAAAAGAGGGAAAGAATAAAGCCGGGACTTATGATGAAGTCCTATAGTTCAGCTTCGTGGAGGTTTTTGCCGAGTGGCATCGTATGTTGGTCTCGGCACCCGCACACTGCCTCGGATTCAACCTGAAGCGTGAGTCGGGAGTTGTTGTTTAGGATGAAGTTCGAAATTTATTTCAAGTAATTAATACAGTAGAAGTTTTTAATCCGGTATGTTCGGAGCCACGGCTGTACCGAATTATCGAGCGTCAATATAGTTTTTACGGGAATACCAAAGAAAAATTAATACAGTACAGTACAATGATATTTAAAACAAGCTATGGTAAGAACAAATGCACATGAGCGTTACTATTTTTTAAAAAAGTCTCTTAAATAATTTCAACAAATGCCGGAATCCACGCGAAATGCCGCGAGCTGCGCCGGGCCGAAGAATGCCGAATTAAAAAGCACCTAAAGAGATGGAGCGCCTACTGGAATTAAAGGGACCTTTTGTGGTAACGATCTCCAACTTCGGATCTGCAAAGGTGGGGGGAAGTAAGTTCGAGTTCTGCTGTCGCCTACACTGTTTTTTTAGAGTTACCACAACAGTTTCACCAGACCAATGCCGATATTGTACCTAAACAAAGGGCGTTGCCACTAACTCTTCTTTCTTGATCCCAAGAGCGTGCTCGTTGAGAAACGTCATCCCTCACATATGTGATGGGTTTAGGCGGCCATATCTGCTTGTATGGCCTATAAAATGTAAATAAAGTGAATAAACACGAGATTTTGATAACTGCGAATCTGATATTGTTGCAAATGTACTTCATTTTCCGATAGTTCTAAATTTGGTCGATAATAATAATACATTTCATTCTCATTTCTACTTTTGTGCGCCCAAAAAAGGAAAGAAAAAAAAAAGCCATAACCTAACCTACACAAGGTGCATTACATTCTTTACATCGGATATAATTACTATCCCATCACATACGTCAAACTTCTTCAAACCTGTTGGTCTTCATATTTGTCGTAATCCTCCAGTTTTGCGGTGATGAGAAATTACCCTGTAACTATCTTTCATTTTAAGAAGAAAAAAAACGAAATATATATCGTAAGAAGTCTGAACCAGAATAATAATCA
>JAGDQP010012707.1:30727-42213 GCA_022664845.1 Lepisma saccharinum
AAAAAAAAACTAAGAGCACTCACTATCAAAAATGTTAGAACATAACGCACTGGAATTTACATATTACTATGAAATACAGTGGACAGCGATCTCGAGATCTTGTCAATTGATGAGTACTGAGACTTCAGTTAAATAATGACATCATAATCTTTGAAAACGTATCACTCATATCTAGATTGGTGTACATTATATTTCGTAGTAATTTGTAAGTTCTAGTGCGCTATGAACTTACATTTTTTATGGTGCTCTTAGTTTCTAAAATATTTAGAAAAATGTTTAAAAAATCGGTGCAGCAAGTGCCGAGCTACGGTCATAATTCTTAATATTGGGTAATTACATGTATTTGTGCCACTGGATAAATGAAGGTACTTCCACAGGCCAGTACAGCCTTACCTTTCCCTAAAGGTAACTTCGCTACTGTCAAATCTGACACATAGAATGCTTTTCGGGAATCATTCTTGTGTTATTTAATATGTAAACTACGCCATTTGAGAAAATTGATCTGAATCCAATATGGCGGATTTCAAGTTTGCAGACACGTTGATTATGTACTCCAAAATATAGCCCTTCCCAACCATTCCATATTTAAGGATTATGATACTTCCACCATTTCCTTGTCGGTTTGTGAACTTCCAGGCTGTACTGGGACTTCCGAATCACATGTAGTTTGCTGTTAACTTACACATGTGATAGTGGCGTATTCTGAATTCACAGCTTGGACTACCATTAGATAAAGTAATAAGTAGAAAGAGGGTGCAGAGGTCACACATAATGTTGATGATGATGATAGGTGTTCTGGCCTCCTTTTCATGTAAATTAATACTACTTGTGCAGATCAAAATATTTGTTCACAAGCTTATGCTGCGGTGGTAGCGTAGATACTCCACATGATACGCTCCTGACATGTGACCATTTTTAGCGAATAGTTTTATGTTCGTGTGTTTGTTTATGGTACGTTAACAGGATAATTAAAAGGAAATTAAATTTGGTGTACAGGTCACATCAATCATAAGGTTTTTCTTTGTATTAATTGTTAATATAATCGTGAAACTCAGCATCTTTTTATGAATACATAATTCACAACTGTAAGACTTTTCTTTTAATGTATCGTGTAAACAATGTGTCTCCCGTTATGATCGTCTTTATTCTGACAATGTGAAGAATGAAATATTTGTAAAGATCGTATTTGTCTTGTCAGACAAAAGCTTAATGGCAATTTTGTTCTAACGATTTTTCTCTTAAGCCTTAACGATTGACAAACACTGCGTGCACACAAAAAGTTTGAAACAGAATGGTTTGGAGAGTGAGGGGGGGGGGGGGTTCTTTCTTCTTCTTCTTTTTGAGTGGTTTAATAACAAGATCGAACATAGCGTGAGTTCTGATCATATTTGTTACACGGTTATCTGTTTTAAAAATTTACTTAGATTTTTGTGTGCGAATTCACGTTGCTATGGAAGCTCTGAAGGAGTTCTTTGTGATATCAGAGTGTTTTATTCCATAGACAAAAACACCATCCTTCATTTAGTGGAAATTAATTTGTGTTTGAGTAAAACTTGTTGTTCACTGCTAAATGCTATATTTAGTTACAATTACAAGAATTGTTTTTTTTTTATATATAAATGTTTGATTACTGTGCGGTTTGTTTCAGCACAGTGTTATATAACCAGTAACACACGAACACACAATAATCTTTGAAGCCCGCACAAATTGAAGGAAAGTAGAAAGCTGGTTTGATTATTATATATTTTTTTTCATTAGTAGCGCTGTTTTATTTTTGTGTACACTACACTCGTAATTTCAATAGTTTATTCCGTACCCACGCTTACCAACAAACAAAATGGAAAGCTGTGATGATGGATACGTTATCATGTTTAGTCGTACATACTAGTGCCAAATTTCACTTCCTTATCTAACTTCGTACAAAATGTGAAAAAAAAAAACGTCCGTGGGGTAACTCTACACAGCCAAGCAATCAACACTCACCAACACACAGAAGAGAGAGAAGGAGAGGGAGAGAATTGCCTCGACCTCACCACCCAGGATCTAAACTTTCGAAAAGAAGCCTATAGTTATGGAACAAGAGACACTAGCTGCTACAACAGCTGAAATGTGGACGTGACGGTTTTTCAGGCTTTTCTTATAATTTACAAAAAACTAATGTCTGTATGGTATGTCTAGTAGTCTACAATAAACTCAGAGCTTCTCACGCTTGAAATATGTGACGAATCAATCGGTATGGCAGATTGTTAGCGTTGCGCTGAAATGTATGCTACGAATGGATCACATATAATGAAAAATGAAACCTAACCAGTAGGGGAAACAACGATTTGGAAGCTTTACTTACAGATCACGTATTACGTCACATGCGCATAGATGATTATTGTGCCTCGATGAATTTTTCAGTCGCGAGACCCTCTTGAAGTATACACTGGTTTCTTTCCAAATTCCTTTTCTCGGAAACTGTGCTTTACCACATCATCCGTGAAGACAAAACAGACAAGAGCCCGGATTCATATATCGATAATAATTCCCGCGATTCAAAATGTTAACGCATATACCATTAACCAATCACAAGTTTGTTTTCAATGTGTGTGTATGTACCTGATTTGTGATTAGCTAATTGGAATTTACGTCAGCGAACAACGCTAATGTAACCTGCGTCAATGTGTACTCATTAAACTAGTTACAAACCAGAATTTTTCAAAATAGAAAATTCGAATAAAAGTTTGATCTTATAATGCAAATGCAATCACATACGTAACTACTTAAATTAGGAATCAAACTCTTTTCAAATAAAAATTAGGTTTTAAAAAAAAAATCTGTATAAACAAACCAACAGCTCGGTTAATGGTGAAATAACAGCAATATGTTTCAACAATAGTATTTTCCCCCTTCTTGGTTGTTGTAAGAGAACTCAATTATGGTAAATAAAAGGCATTCGGACAAGCACAATAAACGATATCGAAAAATCAATATTGAAAGTAAAAAAACTTAATTGTAACGTTCGCAAGATGGACATCCCAATATGCAACTTCTCTTTTTTATATATATGTAATTAAACAAAACGAAACGTAATTAAGCATTATGGTGATATTTCAAGATAAATAATGTGTAAGGTGTAAATCAATGTCTGTCTGAATGCTCTACATAGAACAAATAAGGTACAGCTTTATTGGAAACATTACAAAAAATTAGGATTTGTTCAGTTTCTAACGAAAATGGCAATATGAAAGTATGAACACTTGAGGAGTTAAATCTAAAGCACAGAAAATGGATATGTACCGAGAATCATTCCATGTAAATTATAATAGAACCGACGAAGCAAAGAATTAAATGAAGAAACGGAGTTGCAGTCCAAATGAGTAATCGAACTGCTACAGCTTAAATCCACCTAGCTAAAAACGGAATGGTTCTTAGCTAGATAACATTTGTGTGCAAACAAATTTAATAAAACTGTGAAACAAAGTTCCCATCAGCTTGTAGAAGCATTTACACTAGTACAATTTAGTAACACACTTTTGATTTCTAAATAATGAAAAGAATTTAATGACAGTTGAAAAATTTCGTTATGGCTCACAGCCAGAAAAGTAAGACTTCCCCCACTAAAGTTTAGTACTAGTCAATTATTCAAACATTAGGACCGTAATCGACCTCCTTTTGGCCGAGGGGTTAGCACGCTCGCTTTCCGTGCGTATGGTCATGCGCTGAAGTTCCATTGGAGTCAGTTGATCGAAACTATTTCGGAGTGAGTTGTTGTTGTTATTGTCCTAAAGGGGTGTTGAGCTTCTAAGGACAGGGCCTACAGTTTTTGGTAAAGTGAACTCCGAAACCACTACGTTCAATGAACCCCGGCGGAATTTGATCCCGTGATCACGCGCACAAAAAGCGAGCGTTCTAACCTCTCGATCAAAATAATTTCAGAGTTCCTTTACCAAAAACTGTAGGCCCTGTCCTTAAAATTCATCAGCTTATTTAGAACATTAATAACAATTCACTCAATAAGAAACATGACCCTGAATTAAAAAAATTGCAGCATGATCATTAAAAAGTTTTTGTATGGTAAAATATAAGGACTAAAAAAAACTATTCGTATGGTTTACCTGGCTAACTTTCGGAGACGCCATGTCACATTTTCAGATACGATTAATTATCTTCTATGAATTTCGAAATTCAACTGATTTTTTTCTGTTTTATTTCAATATGTACACTACACTAAAATAATTTCAGGTTTATCTTCTTGCTTTCTTAGCTAGACCGGAAGTTTCCTCTGTGCTTCTTGAGGTTAAAATCTTCGTAATTGCCTCCACAATACCCTACAGTCCTTGTGACCTCGGAAAATAATGTCCAGCCATGGGAATATCTCGTGTAAAGTTCCGAGCTCTGGAATGCAGTGATTGTAACAGTTAGTCTTTTTTGACTTGCACCTTGTTTTGTTATTGCATGAGAACTTGATTGTGTTCCCAACTGTACCAACACTAGTCATTATTTTTTTTACTTCTTTTTTTTATTGTTATTATTATATTATTATTATACACAAAAGGTTCAGGCCATGGGAAAAAAGTGTGTCTGCAAAATAGATTATATGTTCCAACTTTCACTCTATTTTCGCAGCATTTATTATATTACTTGATATGTTGGCAGTTGAATACTGCGTTGAGCTAAAACCTAATTTGTTAGCAGTGAATTCTGCCTGCGCTTCTGTGTAAACAATGCCCTTTTCTCTCAGTAGCTAAGGAAGGGGGAGAAAACGTTATGATCTTATCTAGCAGTAAACATTATCTTGTAGAACCTAGTTTCTACAAGAAAAGAACAGTTAATTGAATGTGTAATGCACTTGTAAGTCCTTGTTATGGAATTGAAGCTATATAATGACTAAAAGTGTTGTTAGAAAGAATATATTTTATTCAGATGACTGCTACTTATTTTTTATCATACATTTAAATCTGAAACTTAAATCTACACTTCTGAATTATTTCTACCCTCCGGTTTTACCAATCTTAAGATCTCTTTTTTTTTACCACCGTATTGCATTACCAAACTGCAAGATCATGATGTTTAGAAACCATACGACATTGGAAGTAGAGCCTATATTGGTTGCCCGTAGTGTCCTCTATGGGTGAGTGGTAACGCTCGTTGTCTTGTAATCAAAGGGTCCCGGTTCGATTCTCTGTGAGAACACTAGTCTTTCGGAGCCCACGTTAAACTGTAGGTTCGATCCTTAGGATATCCTCTTCATTCGGTTTAAGTCAATGGTAAACCACCGTCGGTTCACTTGTCCAGGGACTTTCAGATCAGGACCTGTCTTCCATCATAATCTCATCCATCATTCCATCACCACTACCAATCCCATCCTATTGCCAAATTATTGGAGTTCATTAAACCCATCGTAACGTATTATCAGTGTTCTTAAGGTGATAATTAGAGTGCTCCATGTATGGATATTCCTTATCATTTTTTTGCCTAGTGAGTATCCGTTCTTAATATTTTCCAATGAATTCAATTTAAGCTTTCCTAGAGAATAACTCATATGCCTGTAGATACTACACTGACAATAACGCATGCATAACACAAGCTCATAGAGACTATAGATTCTTCTAGCATCCATTATATATCCATGATTCTCGCTTAATAGACTAGATGAAATGTATGCTTTGTTTCAAGCTTTCAACATAAGTCAGCGACGCCTTCTTCAGAAGTTGGGTGGAGATCGGGAAATCGACTATGGTCTATGGACAGATAAGGATAAGCACCAGTTCCGGTTGTAATTATTGGTGATATGAGAATTATATAGCCAAGTGAGGAAATTCCTCTTTCTACCAGATTAGGTGTCTGTAAGCGAACGTTGCCAAAGTGCTGATCAGTTGACCGAGGATGGCTCTGATGATGGCTCTTCATTGTTGATACAGAGACTTTGGAAAATCCATTGTTGGCTCAAACCTTTCACTATTTGAGTTACGATGTTGGTCTATAGTATGAAATCTATGTTCATTTGAAATCTGTATTGAAGTGAAATCATGTTTGTTCCATATCATATCCTTAATCGCTTCGTTACTAAGCTTCTTCACGCGGACATTCCCTACAAACATATTCAACAATATTCGATGCTTACATTCCCACTCATATTTTCTCTCGAATATTTATCCAGTAAGCTACATATATTGATAATTCTCCTTCAGACCTATCATTTACGAATAGCTATGCAGTGCCTCCGTTTATTAATCTGCCATAGTAACAAGTAACTTCCAGGCAACTGTTACTATCCGTACCAAGTACAGAGCAACTCCGGGAATTTGCCACAAACTACTTTATCAGTTTTATACCCTGACGAAGTTCATATCTTTTTTTGGAAAATAAAAGTAGCTGGCTGAAAGTCCAGTTCAACGAATGGAAAATGTACTCGTTGATATGTAAAATTACTTGTACATCCAATTGAATTGATACATCAGCCTAAGAAAGTATCTACTACATTTTTTTCATTGACAACTTGTGAGCCTTACCAACAATTCCAAGGTTTACTATTGCGTCTTGTAGTAAGGAATATGCTTCTTTACAATATACGAAAAGTTGCATTGAAATCGGCGTAATTAGTCAAAAGATATTCACAAAAGTGTTTTGATTAAATTTAACAAGCTTTCTATTGTGGCTTTACATTGATATAAATATGGTCAATTTTCTCAATACATAAATATTTTTCGATTCACGTGCTGTCGAGTGTTTTTAGCAGCTCAAAAATAAGCTGTATGTAGCAAGAATGGGTGTTGCAATTCTTCTCATTCGGCAGTAGAAAACTTGTAATTTTCTGAGTGCATAGAAAGTTTACTAGACACGTTGATTAAAAAAAATAGTCACGATATTTCTAGTGTTCCACTCGAGCTTCATCATGTAGACAGAAGTAAAGACAATAAACGGTAAAATTTAGTACAAGGCAAATTATTTATTGTGTTTTATGTGTAGCAGGGATAAGTTTTAACTTAAACTAACCTACGAGAAGCTTCAATGAGATTTTTTCAACACATTCAAGAACCCAAGGCAAAGATTAGCCTTGTACCAATCAACCTTGTACCTAGTGCAAAGTTAGCGCGAGAATGAAGTAAAGACTGTTCCGAATGGTCAAACATGGTTCTGACGTAAGCAATTTGTAATTCCTTTGTTGTTATAAAATACAAAATCATAGATTTCGTTACTAAAGAGCTAAATTAACAACACCGGTACTACTGTACCTGTTGGCATATGTCTGTTAACGACCTGTACATAATTCTCTCTCAGTCTTCTCTCTTTTGTTTTAATTGTGTTTTTTTATGTCTGTGTGTGTGTGTGTTCAAAATGTAATCTCGTAAGCAAGGAAGTTATCCTTTTCTTCACAAAAACCAAGTTTCTTCTCCTTTTTGTGTATTAAATTACCGAAATTAAGGCACGACTTGTAACTGTTAATAAAATTTCCATGATCTTGTTTCGCCTTACTCGAAAGATATTCCCAGGGCTAAGAAATGCTGAATATTAACGAAGAAAGAGGGGGGAAAAGAGTGAGACAATTATTTGTTACATTAACTTCACACTTGAACACGTAGAAAAGTAACTAATCTCGCATTCTTTTTCTCTTCATCCATACGAGTTAAAGAGGTGTCAGCTTTCAGAACCTTTCTTAATGGCATGTACCGAAATAATGACAAGCAGTAGCGGTGTTATGCAAGTGTTAGTATCCATTAAACAATACGTTCTGTACTTGTGCTCTGAATGTTAAACGAGTCTTCAGGTAGAGTTCCGCCTATTAACATTGAACTAACAAGCTTAACGAGATATGTAGAGTATGAGAATAAGAAAGAATTGGATCATATTTTGTTAGGTATTCATCTTTAATTTTTCTTTACCGCTAATGTATTTGACTAGCACTTACTAGCTAGCTTTGTATTTAACTTCAAGTATCCTTTCTTTCTTTCTTTTCTGTTTTACAAATATCTTTATTAACTCGTGTGTTTTGAACAGCGGTATGTCTTCGCATCAGTTTTTCTATCTAGCTAATTGCAATTTAGCTTGTCTAATAAATATCCTCTAGTTGTAACTTGTACCTAACAAGGCTAGAAGAGGAAATCTTTCAGCTTCATCATTGTAGATTTATATTCATAAAAAAATGGCGGATGGATTTTTGCAAGTTCGTACGTTGCACACTTAAACATTACTGAGCTTATATATGTGGTTAGCATAACCTATACTCACACAGCGTTTATTTGAATATTGGTTTTGATGTCATGTTTTTCTACTTGTGGGACTTAGAAAGTTTACCTATCTCCTATTTTTTTTTGTGAATCCGAGTATACAGTACAATCGTCGTTAGAAGTTCTTTGTTAAAGTTTCTTTTTCCAAATCACTCTGGAATTGGTGGAGGGATTTGTGTACCGTTTTCAGCACAGTTTTGACTCTCTTTCGGACACCTAGTTTAAACTGCTTATGCTAACTATTTGTAGATGTTTTTGTCGTTGCTTATCATCTGTGTGGCTGCCCTGCTCAAATACGTTGCCAGTTGACTTGTAATGTTACATACACGAGCACTATCGTAGAAGCTTAAGATTTTAGACACTGATAAAATGCGTTTTGTTGTCAGACTGTAGCCCCCCTGATAAATCATCTCGAATAGTTGAGATGTTTAAAATAGAAACATTTAAAATAATTAGAGCAAGTTTACATATCTTTCGCTATAGATGGCAGGATAGTGTAAATATATTCTCTTCTACTTTCGTTGATATCTTGCAAGAATGTTCTAATAGTCCCGGTCAGTGTGTGTACTTACTACAATCAAAAACGTTGCTTTCGGCTAACAAATGTGGCAGCATGCTCTGTTCTTGTCTGTTACCCAATCAGGTGCGTCGTCTTGGGCGATGCTCAATTGGGCGATGCATGAGACAGTTATAAGCAGATCTTCTATTGGAACATTCTTGATATGTTCTTCTAGATAACTATCAGGAGCTGTAGTAGATAGCTGCAGACAAAGTTGCTGTATTATATTACGTCCGAATTAATTCATAAAATTTTTGTTTATGCACAAAACTAGTCTATTAATCTTGTTAAATTCTTTATAGCATATCTTGAAACAAGTCTTAAGGAGCAGTGAATCAAATAGTTCAAAGTCAAATGTGAAACAGTCAGGTATTAGAGAAAATAAGTGTGAATGAATATCAGCGCATAGTTGAATTGATACTAATGTCCTAAACGAGATGGTGAGGTTCTAAGGACGGGACTTACAATTTTTAGTAAAGTGGACAGATTAGGTGTTTGTAGCCTGAAGAGGATGTTACATTTCTTTTATTTAAATATCGACAAATGAACCTACGAACTTTGGAATAAATGGAGATTAAGAGTTGTCCTACTGTAATATTCTAAAGAGTATCTCTGTAAAGTTGTCGTCTTTGAAACTTTCTGCTGGTTACGTGTGTGCACGTACCGATGTAATTACCTTCACGTTGAAACTGTGTGATCAGCAGTCAATCAAATATTTTCAGTGATGTATATTATAATTTTTCCTTCTCGTTGTATATATCGGAACTTTCCTACATACAGGAAAGAGAACTCCATTTTTTGGTTCCAGGATTTAAAGCTGAAAAAAGGGAGATGGAATACTTTCTTTCAGCATTTCATCAGTAGCCCATTTCAATTCTTTTCTCCTTTTCTATTCCATGTTTTTTTTCTCTCCCCTATTTTTCGTTTCGTTTGGTCGAAAGGTTTTTTTCACATGGACCGTTGAACTATTTGGGTGCGCATTCGCTTCTTATTCATGGTTTGTTGTTTTGGGTTCGTCGAAATGGGCACCACAGAATGCTGAGGTTGGGTTCCTGATCGATTTTTCAAAGCACACACAGACACACACACTCACACATGAACCGAACGAAGATGATGAAGAAGGGAAAAACTACAGTAGCAGCAACAACCAACAAGGAAAGACGACGAGGACGAAAGCGCTAACTTGGGTGAACGCTTTTCTTAATCATTAGTGTCATTTTAAGCCAGTGGAAAATGCCACCTGAAACGGCTTTTATCTCAGAGGTACGTTATTGATCGACGGGGTTTTTCTCCTTCTTTTTTTCGTGGGAGGACATGATTAACAACAAAAGACTCGGCTCTGTTGAAAATTAAGAGATGGATGAATGTCTGTTTTCATTATGTTTTCTTTATCGCTTTTTTTCTATCTTCGTATTCCTTCCTTTTGTCTTCTGGTTGTCTCATTTTCGTAGATGGAAGAAGAGAATTTATCTGTGCATGCGCATATCGTTTGTTTTTTTGTTTTTTCTTGAAAACGTTACATTGTGTTGAACAGACTCTCCACGGAACGTTGATTGTAACAAGAAGCATCATCATTTCTTTCATTCTTTACGCTCGATAGGAAATAATAATTAACAGCAAAACGTTGTTGAAACTTCATCAGTCCTGGTGGTTATTAAAAAAAAATACAACTAATTTAGTGAGATGGTACGGAATTACAATAGCATGTAGTCTGTTTTACTTTCCAATTATAGATTTTTCTGTCGAATTGCTTAAACAGTGCATTTATATTTAACCATGTCATTCCTTGTTAGTCAGGCTTTCTTATACTTTATTTCTTGCCTACCTATGTTTACGCCCTATTACCTTCTAGTATCTTCTTTTGTGATTATCCTTCATCTCCACACACAAGAATTTACTACTGCTAATTCGGAGTGCTACTCCTTTTCAGCTATTCTCATTCCACTTGTACCTTTCGTTGGCATAAGACTATTCATATTTTCGTACCTATTTTTGCTTCACCTTCCTTGGTATGTGTGTCTTGAATCCCTCTCTGAAGAAACTCCTTTGATATTTCCTGAAGTAGCTTTGTAGCTCAATGTCAGTCAAGTGGTAATCGTAAAATATTCTTATTCAAAACTTATTCCAAAGCTAAACAGAACTAATCATATTATACATCACTGTAAAGAGTATTAATTCTAGTTCAGTCAGTTGACATTTTATGTATATAATTCTTCATTGAGTTTACTGATTCCATACAACATACAAAATTTGACTTCATAAGTAATAATTCTCTTCATTTCTGTATCATTATGTAGAAATCATATGCCCACATCATCTCGGTTAACAGATCCCACTTACTGCTTGGTGGTACAACTGTAGTAATTCCCAAACTTTAATTCAGTCTTACTTACAAAAGTTATTCTTGAAATATCTTCCAAGAATCCAATGACATAGGTGACATTGAGAGGTCACCCATAGTATTAATGATGATAGGTGTTCGGGGCTCACTTTCATGTAAATTAATATTACTTGTGGAGATCAAAATATTGGTTCACAAGCTTAGCCTGCGATGGTAGCCTAGATAGTGCACAAGATACGCTCCTGGTTGCATACCAATTTTAACGTCACTTCACACCATTTAGACGTATGTTGGTGAATTTCGAATACTTGCTCACGACAGAAGAAAAAAAAAAGATTCATTAACATTTATCAATAGCAGTTTTCATCTTGAT
>JAGDQP010012708.1:0-30970 GCA_022664845.1 Lepisma saccharinum
ATGGGGAAGCGTGCTAAGTCTATCTATTACGAGGTCTATGCTATTACTCTACTAAATAGACTACGGTCACAACATGTATCAACCAAAGCTCATCTTTATAAGATCAAACTATCTGACTCTCCTTTTTGCGACTGTTCTTCTACAATTACAGAAGACGTCAATCATATGTTCTTTAACTGTCCTTTACATTCAAAAGGTCGCAAACAGTTATTTAATACTTTATGCAAAAAATTATCATAGAATTTCTAATCCATAATCCATCTCTTAAAATAGGCTATATTCTACTTCATTTTCTCCGACAAAATAAAAGTAAACTCACACTAAATACATCTAATTCGCAAAATCATTTCTTAATCAATACTTAAACTATTAATTGAACTCATTGGAACTCAAATATACCTGACAAACATCTCAAAATTTAAACAAAACAATTTAGCCCGATAATAAATAAATTTCATAGCATATTTTAATTTTGAGAAAACTTGAAATAAGAAGCATCAAACAAAAAATTACTAAATTTATCATTTGTCAAAAATTCTTATGTACAAAATTACATATTTCTTTATCAATCCACATTATGACATATTCAAGTGAAAACACTATTAGAACTTCATCACACAATCAAAGATTATTCCAGATAACTTGACTTTCTACACAACTATAATAGTCAAATACCTCAACTTTCATTTCTATTGATCTTGGAACTAAATCACTTAACCTGTTTCGTGTATCTCCTCTTAATCTCAAATCTATAAAAGAGTAACTCCGGGCATATTGAACAGAAGGGCAAAAGTGCCAGGCAAAGAACTAAATACTTCAAATCGCAATTAAAAAAGTTCAAACACTTTTACTGGCAATAAAATAACCACTGGTGTAACAGACCGAAAGGTCCTGAGCCTGCCCCAACGCCATCTGTCCGCGGTTGGTGGAACTGCGTCCACCTGAGTGACGGCTGTGTGGTCAGTACTGCGCGCCACCTGGCCACGAACAGGCATATTAGGGGCATTCTAGACCAAGTGGCCATCACGTCTTTATTCACGTGACTCCCCAGTTTGCCTCACGACGCTGGGTGGACGCCGAAAAGTGGGACTTCAGCGGGGGATTGAACCCGGGACCATGCGGACATGAGTCCAACGCTCTAACCACTAGACTATGGAGCTTTTACTGGCAATAGAGATTTAATATAATCTCAAATGCCATATAAACAAGAAGAAAAAAAAGAAAGAAAGCAGTTCGTGCTTAGTGTGTGAGTACTAGGAACTTTGAATATTGCTTTTATTATTACTTTTTTCCTTGCTCTATGTTCAGTAAGTCGTCAACATATTAAGGAAAATGTGTTTGTAGTAGAAATTTATTTACTACTTATTTCATTTAAATGCAAATATTTGTCACTTTAATACAAGAAACAAAATAAAATCCGGGCCCTAGTTATGATACACATAATCGTTAGAAAATAAATTTTGAGAAGTCTCTTCCAGACAAAATAAAATTATACTAAAATCCAGTACGAAACTAGTATAAACATTTAAACGTTAAGAGTACAATTCTAAGTTAATTTCTCTTTCTCTCCTTTTTTTTCTGCGAAACTTATATTTACACACAAGGTACGGATTTGCTGAAATGAATTAACAGGGCTGCCATAGGATAAGTGAGAATAACTTCCCAGTTTTTCCATGACCTTCCGGAGTATTTTTCTATGATCATCGATATTCTAGTATTGGGAAAATATAATAAACTAATTTTTTCACTTGTGCGGCCTCCGCCAACCTCTCAATCACTCAAAACACTCCTTCATTCTCAAGTATCTATAAGTTGCAATAATATATACTTGGTCACAGAGAAAATAATCTGTTAATAATTTATTGATTTTCTTTCCACTGATTTAATAGGAATAATGGTTCTGTGCACTGGCACGGAAAAGCACAACATGCATTCTCCTAGAACGTCGTGTGGAACTTCCGATGCAGTAAACAATTACAAATTTGTTAGGTCGTTTAGAATGCAATAAAAAAGAAATTTCTAACAAAGCCAGTGAGACGGAGCCCAGTCAGGGGACTGTGCATTACCGGTGAGACCTCTCCAACGACACACCCCAACCATATTCCTAGCCCTAGTACTTCCTCAGTTGAAAATCCCCCTTCCTCGTCTCGGGACCCGCCTCTGTGATCTAGATTATATATACGTGTTTGAACTCGTCTCACCAAGACCCTTCCAACGACACCCCAACCACCTTCCTAGCCTTTGTAGTTGAGTTGAATGTTGTCGACAGACGGACAGAATGGCTGTATAAGGCTTCACAGTATTTGCTGCTAAAGTCTAAAGACGACATTTTTCATATCTAATGACCACCATCATCTAGCAATGGTCTACGTCAGTGTTTCTTATAAATTTATCTTCTGAGAAATTTGCATTCTCCTCAATTTGAGACTCCTTTCTTCACTTAGTTTCACAATCTCTCATTATTAAAATGGGACGGTAACACTTTCTTTGACTTTCAACACTTCATTGTTTTTACTTTACCTTTGCATGAATTTTTAAGCCTTTTCCTGGCTTTTCAAAGTCTGTGACAACCCTATTACGATTAATCATCTCCCGTTTGTTGAATAACTGGAACATTTCATTATAAAAAAATATCTACAACAAATGAACCAAAATATGACTATTACTACGAAGTGGATCTTGGCTATATTCTTAGGTTTAAGTACGAAACTGGAACACCAGTCACACATCAAAGTACAGTCACTGTGTTGCCCCAACCATCTATCACGGTGCTCAGCAGCCTTTTCTATGTCGAAAACCTTCCTGGGAACTATAGATTATGCAGGGTTCCCACTCATTTGCCAAGATCAAATTCCCTGACTTTTCCAGGTCACTACTCCCATTCCCAGGTACCCCATTTTAGATATATATTATAATTTTATGGGAAAAGAAAGATCACAGTTGCATGAGAAGAAAGATACATCAAAATATTTCACTGTATTCTATTCTTAAATTGCTTCATGGCTGGCACATTAGCCTCCAAGTAATTTCAAAAACGATCTAACATTAAATGCCTGCTGTAGCTAAATGAACTTCAAACAATAAGCTATCAAATTCCCTGACTTTTCCAGGTTTTCCGTAATTTTAATGAAATTCCCTGACTTTTCCAGGTTTTCAGACATTTTAGTGAAATTCCCTGACTTTTTAGTGCTAAGCTGGATTCTCTGACTATTCCAGGTTTTCCAAGTGAGTGGGAACCCTGTTATGGTAGGACACGTCATATTAAATTTGGTAATCGTACGAAACTTCTATGAAGCTTGTTGACATTTCCAGGACTTAACTTGACAGTTGTTTTTCCTGGCTTTTCCAGGGACTTGAATATCAGTGGGAACTTGGCTTTAAGTTTCAAGTTCCTATTCTGGGAGTGCTGTTTCTAAAATGCATTCCGCATTTCTCTTGATTGAAGTTCTAGCATTATTTGAACCATCAAACTGGTTCTAGTGACTGTTTCAGTTCGTTTAGCTCACAAGAATCTATGCTGTATCATGGCTTCAGACAAGCAATTTGATTTCATCAGGAGTGAACGGGAATAGAACGCAAAATCACAAGCGTTCTGGAAAGCAGCGTTAAGACTGCTCTTCCTTCTCTCCGTCTTTTCTGATGAGTATTCTCCGCAAAGCCCTGTCCTGAACTACTTTCTGACAGATCTTTCTCGCCGAAATCCTTAACCGTATCCATCCATTTTCTCCTTAGCCTCCCTCTTGCTCTCCACTTCCACTGCCATCACTCTTCTGACTATATCGTCATTTGTTCTTCTCATCACATGTCCATATCACTGGTCTTCTTTCTTGTATCTTCTTAGATATCTCTAAAGCTTGGTTGTTCCTCTTACTCTCACATTTCTCACTGTCTCTTCTTGTTATCCCACACATCCATCGTAGCATTCTCATTTCAGTAATATCCAATCTCTTTACCTGTGCTTTCTTTATTGGTCATGCTTCTGCTCCGTACTAGGGATGGCCGGAATTTTTCGAAAAAGTTTTTTTTTTCTAAAAAAAAATTTTTTTAAATCGAAAAAGACGATGCGATTTTTTTTTTTCGAAAAATGAAAAATTGTTTGAAAGATAAAACGAAACATTTCGAAGACGAAAATTAAAATAAAACAAACGAAAAACTAGAAATTGTTCGAAATATAAAAAAATCGAAAGACGAAACAGAAAAAGAACTTTTGATGAAACAAAAAAAAAAAAAAAAAAAATAATAATATATCCACGAATAAAATATTTATTTTAATGCAGTTAATGTAACTCACACTACTTCGATATAACTAATGTTTCTCTGTAGTTATAGATCTAAAAATAGCTCTAGTTCTATGTAGGCTGAAGCTGAATGTCAGCAGTTTTTGCTTATTTAACAGTCAGTCGCAGTAGCAGCATTGGGTATTAATTAATGTTACAGGTTTTTCTTACACACGTGCTGTTTTAAGAAATATGAAAGAAGGATTGAACTTAGGGAAAGTCCCGAACTACGTTTAATACGTACGTACATTGGTTACGGCGTAAGATAATTCGGGTATTCACCGAAATTTGTTTGTCTCAATTAGGGATGGCCACAATTTTTCGAAAAAAGAATATTTTGAAAACGAAAAAGACGATGCGAATTCTTTTTCTGGAAAAACATTTTTTTTTTGGAAAGAAAAAAAATTTCGGAAAGACAAATTTTTTTTCGGAAAGACAAAATTTTTTTCGGGAAAACTCTACTTTCGAAAATCAAAAAACACTTTTTTCGAAAATGGCCATCCCTACTCCGTACATCATACCTGGTCTAACCACTGTTTTGTAAACCATCAATTTATTCTCAGCGTGATTCTAGACGTAATTCTTGAAAAGCTTCCATCGTGATAGATGCTCGAATACATTAGTTACCTACTATAACACAAATAAATATGCTTCTGTTAGTTTACATTTCAAACGCTGTGTTATGAATTAAGAAGTAGCCTTACATTCTGCGTTCATACAGCTTTATATATTCTAAGAATGAGAACATACCTTGAAAATAGTGTTGCATCGTCGAATCATGTTCCGAAACATCTCTTCCTCTTTCGGAGTGAGCTGAGTGATCAATCGCACCATCTTGCCTGTCTTCAGATCTGGCACACGGAATGTATCACTCAACTGCGCATTTTCATCGATGATTCCGCTCCAAGGAAACAAATGGATCACACTGGAAGCAATAGAGAAGACAGTTAATGGTGAACTTAAATACAACAGTAGAGTAGTTATGGCCTAGATCATCAATGAACGGAAACTCACAAAATGTCCGTTTTTCGTTTTCTAGTTAATATAACTCAAGCTAAATTTCACAGTAGTAATTTTCTACATTGACTACTTCTGTTATACGGCATTGAATGTACAGTACTTTAAATGCTGTTACTTTCATTATTTTGTATGTGTATAATGCAGAGTACGGTGCAGGTAATAAGTACACAAGATCTAAATTCTGTCCTTGCATTCACATCTCCCCTTGATTTTGCATTACATTATTCACTCTGCGCCTTCGAAAAAATTATTCTTTCCTTATGGCTTTTGACGTCCGAACAGAGTTATATTCAAAGGTGGCCGGGAACGGTAATTTTTATCACCAAAGCACTAAATAACAATAGTAAACAGTTCCTAAGAATAGTAAAATCATAGAAGAAATCCTATATCCCCGAAAATGCCCGTGGAGGTGTGCAAATAATCCCCCTCCCCTCCCCTCGGAAAAGCTATTCTGAAAGAATTTGTGGGTCTCACAAATGAAAGTATTGATTGATTCAAGCCACAAGAACAAGTCAAATCGAGCAAGACAGGGCAACCATTTCAAGTTTCAGCTCTGTTTCTCTTTTCGTTTACGAGCTACTGTTACGAAACAGTAGGTTCAACAGTTTTTGGAGGGAGTGGGAGGGGATTTTGCCAAAAAAAAAACCTCTTTAATTAACCCTACCACCATTCGTCCTTAGATTGAAAACTTCCGTCAGAATGGCTGACATTGGTTTTCTACCTGAAAACCTACCAATCACGATGCTACCCGCTGACGCATTTTATTTAAGGATAATCTAAAGCAACAATCTCCAACAAAAGATGGCAGCACTATCTCCGTATTTGTCTAACGTATTTTCACTGTTACACGAAATTTCCGTACTGCTCCTACAAATTCAAGCCTAGAGAGTTCAAACTTTTGGGGAAGAAAGTTCATAACCAATTCAAGAGCATGATCGATGCCGATTTTTACTTTTCTTTTTTGTTCATTGTTGAAAGAGCTTCATTGTTATAGGTTTCGATATTCAGAACAACAATGAAGGGAAACGAAAAATAAAAAAATCGACAACGGTCATGCTCTTAAATTGGTTGTGAACTTTCTTCCCTGAAAGTTTGAACTCTCTACGCTTGAGTTTATAGGAGCAACAAGGAAATTTCGTGCAACGGTAAGAATACTTTCGACATATACAGAGATAGTGCTGCCATCTTTTGTTGGAGATAGTTGCTTTGTATTATCCTTAATTACACGTCTCAGTTACTATTTAAACCATTCTTTACGAATACCATGATAATTAACGTTTAGTAGGCATAATTACGGATTCTCTTTTCACTTACCCAGAGCTGTCATAGGTCATCTTCTCCAAAAAGTCTTTTACAGGGGCTTCGTCTGCCAAACGAGCTTGCTCGTATTTCTTTTTGATTTCTTCAGCGCCAACATGATGCTGAATAATGCTGCCTTGTCGTCCGGTCACTTCGGAGAAGTACTGCCGCGTTCTCATAATCACCTCGGACAATTGAAGCTAGAAAATGAATAGGGTATATAAATGCGAATAAACAAAATAATTAAAATGGTTACAGAAATATGACTCAATCAGCACTATTAACTTTTCCCCAATTGTGTAAATTTTTACTGGCATATTCATCTTGAACTACATTGTATGAGCGGAAAGATAAGCTCATCAGAGTCCAAAGAAACAAGACAGCTCACTCTCTTGTTGAAACAGTTCGTTACCCTGCAGGTGTATACTTGTCATGAGCGCACGCAAGAAGCGACGAGGTGAGAATTGGGTGTCTTCTGGTTGAATTTGAATTTATTTATGGCCTTTAGAAATCTCAGGTTCAGTTCGGGATAGGAAAGGAGAAAGGATGCGGGAAAAAGTTGGCCATGGCCTAATTTAAAGGTATTATCCCGGCATCTGCCTCAGAAAAAACCTGCAAAAACATTTCACTGCAAAGCCGGCTCTAACTCGATCGGCGCTCTGTTCCAAATTTTCGATGCGCCCTCATAAATAGTAATTTAATACTACCCGTTTCAATACACTCTCGACCGAAATGGTTGGTGCCCCCAATTTTTTTGCGCTCTGTTCGGGGAAACAGTTCGAACACCCCTTGAGCCGGCCCTGCCTGTCAGCAGGATGGTCGCCCGCTGGGATTGAACCCAGAACTTCTCGGATGCAAGGCCAACGATATACCACTGAGGTATGGTCGCTTGGTGCGGATCTTCTGGTAATCCAACATACGGAGAGAGGATGCTTTTGTAACATTACACGGTAGTTTGTGGCCCCAAATTAACAGTGATTGTAGAAAGTACGTGCTCGACTCGTAAGCAAAGCACTATTCAAACATTCATGACCTCTCAACGTTTACAGACTTCGCAAAGGTCCTAAGGTGTACACCCTGATCAAGTGGCCGTAGCTCAGCTGAAAGAACGTTGTCTTAGCAATCCAAAGGTTCTGGGAAAGATCCCAGCGGTTGAACATTATGACTGAGATTTCTCTCTCACGCACACACCAGACAAATACCGGGAAGGTACCTACTTACTAACTAGGCCCTGACCGACTACCTTCCAATATCCTCTCCCTTAACTGTATCCCAACCTTAGCCTAAGACGCCTAAAGGTCATAAAATAAATTCAATTCCTTCCAAGTATCAACGCTGAACGCATCCCACATTACCACGGTTTTAACAGTTCTTTGTTGGCATAATGGCTCTCAGAAAGTTACAACAAACAATACATGATTCTATGTTAAAAATGGCTTGGTCTATTTGTATTTTTGATGTTAATATATGGCGCTGAGTAGACACTTTAACTACACCTAACGACATTATATCATGCATATTTCTAAGGTTGTCTATGACATTTTTCCTTACGTGGCTTGTACCTTTCTGTATATATGAAAATCTCTAGTCTTTGCCACTACGAGTTTATATTTTTGTTTTATACACATTCAAAAAAAAAAAAAAAGTGGATTTTGTTTTTTTGGGCCATTTTGGTAACTAATGACTTCGTTCCATCTCGAGACCATTAGCTCTCAAGTCTAAAATCCACAAACATCCATGTCCTATCCGGGATTCGAACGCGCGACCTTGGAGTCGCTGCCTTATCACCCCAAACCGCACGACTACCAGGTCGGCTTATACACATTCAAAGTACATAATACAGTGTCACTTGAATAAAAATCAACAGTATCCAGAGCAGTGGCGTATCCTGACTTTTGAGGTTGGGCATGCAATGGTATTACTATTACTACTACTACTATCATTATTATTAAGAAATGTGTATGGGGATAAGAGATGACTTCTATCTAATTGCTCTTACAAGCTTGCAATTCCCTCTTTCTTATTGTCATAGACCTCGAGTAACGAAGTTCGATACATGGTAGTTTCACAGGTGATTTACAAGTGTTTCAATCGCATGCCAGTTTTCATGCGAAAACTGGAACCGAAAAGGTGATAATTTCTTCTCGTTTTGGTGGTAAATTATATTTTCCTACAGAAAAAAAACAGCATGGCGCGGCAGGTATACACAAGACAGAGAGCAAGAAAGAATTTGATCATCTGTTGCCACTCACGGAAATAACAGCTGCCACTAAGGAGGAAGTAATTAAG
The DNA here is from genome assembly GCA_022664845.1 of Lepisma saccharinum. Taxonomy (NCBI): domain Eukaryota; kingdom Metazoa; phylum Arthropoda; class Insecta; order Zygentoma; family Lepismatidae; genus Lepisma; species Lepisma saccharinum. The sequence continues at coordinate 8,886 of JAGDQP010012708.1, forward strand.
TTACTTCATAACTTATCCATTTCTAGATGAAAGGCGAAAATAGGAAGCATCCTCAGTAACGTCAAGAAAATATGAGTATATAACACATTTAGAAGTTTATCTTGTAACTTTTCTGAAAATCCACACACATTCCACACAGAATTCCACTCCACGCAAACTACAAACAATTTCCAAAATTACAAACATTTTGTGGAATTCCACATCCATTGACGGCGCTGCAACACACACTCTCTCATCTAGATGGCAACTATGCTGAATGCAACTTTTAGCGCTGCATGCATTTCCGATTTTTCCCGCGTCTTTCACCCAATAAAACACACGTTTACAGGCAAGCGGACGACAAAGATCTTGAGTAGGTGCCCACATAGATAGACGAGAATACTGCAGCGCCACGCGTGAACACTTTACTAAACTACTTACTGCCAGCGAGTGCCAGCTTTCGTATTACAGGTTCTGGTCTAGGATATCAGGTGAAGTTTCGCAATTTCTCAAAACCTTTTCTCTTTTCTCCTTGGAAAATAATAAAATAAATAAACTAGAACCCGAAGGCATGCAATGCATGCCTTGCATTCATGGAGAATACGCCGCTGATCCAGAGTTGGCAACACTGAAGCTTTTGTGATATTACAAACTATTACGGCAGAGGTTCTTAACCTGTGTTCACATAGTCCAGGAGGGTCAGATAAAAAATAAAGTTTTAAATCATTGCTGTGTAAGTGCTTTACAAAACCAATCAGACTGCCTGGAATTATTTTAGCTTGCGTCAAGCGTGATTATTCTGAACGAATCAGTTACTGAAACACTGTCATAATGACACATTATTTGCAATTGTGAATTACGAATGTCTTTGCAATAAATTTCAGTAAAATAAAGCACATATATACATACATTGAATGCAAAATTGTGTTTATGTTAATGTTGATGGGCAGGGGTCCGCAACTTTCATAAGATTCTTCAAGGGGTCCGTGACTCAAAAAAAGATTAGAAACCACTGCATTAGAGCATATAACCTCGTTAAACGTTACTAATTTCACTTTATTAGCTTATACGGTCTAACAATGATATACAGTACAGTTAAGTGTTCTTTTGATTTGCATTCTTATAAACTGAACGTAGTTCAAGCCCCACAAATTACGTTTCTACCAAGAAAAATAAATACTTGTTGAAGTCCTCACTTGAAAATCCTACCACTGAGTTTCGTAGTACTTATATACTCCTTAATCATACATCTGATACATTAATGATTTGATTTTGATTTATTGTGTAATCACTTGCAAGACTAAGTCCCATTTACAAGTGATATAGTGACAGTCGGCAAGGTGAACCGATGGTGGTTTGCTATTGCCATCCATCGGATGAAGATGACGTCCTAAGGACGGGACCTACAGTTCCTTACCTCCTTAATTATACATCTAATACATTAATGATTTGATTTTGATTTAATATTGTGTAATCACTTACAAGACCAAGTCCCATTTACAAGTGACAGTTGGCAAGGTGAACCGATGGTGGTTGACCATTGCCATCCATCGGATAAAGATGACGTCCTACGGACAGAACCTACAATTTAACGTGGGCTCCGAACCACTTATGTCCTCAGCGGGAATCGAACCTGGGGGTCTCTTGATTACAAGACATCAAGCGTCACCACTCACCCACAGGGGACATAATATTAATAAAGAATTGCTCTGTTTTTTACCTGTATCTAAAATTTAAGAAATTCAGCCAACAATAACGAAGACTCAGTATTGTACAACTATATAATATTATACCTAACTGTTTACTTACCAATAACTGAGGACGACCCAGGGCAGTCATCTTGATTGCAGTGAAGCCTGTTCCGTAAGTATTTCCTGCAATATCAAAAACCATGTTTGAACATCCATCTTACGCTGTGATACTATCCATCTTCATGATATGATGAAAAATTCCAATAAAATCATACGTTTTGGAATGTACAAGTTATAACAACATAACAATAAGCAAGGTAAATAACATAGCTATTATCACACACAGAGAAAACATTAAGCTAAACAAGGCAAGTTATTTTATATCCTAGTCAATGGATTTGGAGCATACATGTTCTGGCACGGAAAGATTTTTAGAGCAATTGCAAAATTTGTATTGTAATGTGTTAAAATTCGCCTGTAAGGGGGAATTATACCCAATCAAGAACTCCGTATACGATAACCCTTTCATCATGTTTGAACTATATAGCTGAACTCTTTCCGGCTTAGTCTAGCTTTATTCTCATATTATGGCTTAAAAGGCAGCACCTTCCGGGAAGCTGAAAGTTTTGAAAGACTGAGCGCTCGTAGGGTTCTTCACTGATGCCAAATAAATGAAATACAATATTACAATTCTGTCGAGAATATTAAATTCTGAGCAATACAGCACTGATGAAATAAAGCGATTTTAAGACGTTCCTTCCGAAACGGGAAGTTATAACATGTTACGTCACATAATATTGTCAAATTTCTCCTCTGAAAGCACAATTTTTAGAAAAACATTGCTGTATTAATGATTAATGTTAGATTCTTTAAAAGTATTTATTTAATGTATATGAAAGTTAACTTTGGTTTTGTGATAAAAAAAAGAGCTTAAAAGAATATGATTAGACTGGTTGGAGGAAACCAGTCAGGTGTAATGTGCACGTTTCAGGAGTTGCTCGGTAGATGGCAGCACAACTATAGTGCTAGTTTGTGAATTAGAATGGCGTTGTAAATATGATAAATGATGTTTTAGTAATTGAAATATCAGCACAAGAGTAGAATGAATTAATCCAATGTTTGTTTTTGTTCTACCTAAAAGATTTTATTTTTTATCATTGATAAATAAGGTTTAGTCGTAAAAAATTAAGGAACATAGGAATGTAAAAAGCAAGGTTGGGTTCAACCAAACTAGCGATATATTTTGTTGTATTTTAACCCTCTGAATAAATACATATGTTTTCATATCTTCGTGTTTCCTTTATTTCGTTTCGGAGACTCGATTAGAAGGTTACCTAGGGTGATGAAAAGCACCGCAGTGGCTTAAATAATCGTTGGCTCGACGATTGGATATTTTCGGTGTTGTAGCCCACACTGCGGGGAGCAGACTGGGGCACATTTTTATTAGTGTGTTAAATTCACGTCGGACTTCAATATGAATCCATTGCACCCTGAGATATTTAAAGTTATTTGGTAATCTACAATTGGACCACGCAGGATTTCGATTCATGTTCAGACATAAAATTAACTATTTTTATTTTACAAATTAGAGGTAAGTTGAACATTTCTTGTGTTACAAAGAAAGTAGGACGTATTTTCATCACTTCGTTACTTTAATCCATTTGAAGTAGACGCATAAATGTTACTCCGCGTAACGCTTAAGACTTATTTTAAAACCGGAAATTGTTTCCGAGTTGAAAGTTGACCATAAAAGCAGTGTAAACAGTACAAAGAAAATGTTCAATTTTACATGCAATGAGTGAACTGCTATTAACGTTCTAAATGAGCTGGGCAGTATCTAAGGACGGGACTACATTTTTTTTTAGAAAGTGGGTTCCGAACCACTCCGTTCAAGGGACCCCAGCGGGACTGAACCTGTGACCACATGCACAGAAAGCGAGTACGATCATCTCTTGGCCGCTCAAGGTCCAAATTTACGTGGAATGTTGTCATGCTGTGCAATTCTTCAAACTTCCCATCAACAAATGTATCTGAATCAGTATACATTGAAGGTATTTTAGATCAACAAGCCAGAAAAAAAAAAAAAAAAAAAAAAAAAAAAAAAAAAAAAAAAAAAAAAACAAGCGAAGGATAGCGTTGAAAGTAATATTTGGAAGACTGGTAATCAGAAATCCGAAGATTAGAACTGGTGTAAAAAGTAATAATAATAATAATAATAATAATAAAAAATGATTAGGTTTACATGCGAGTTGTTTTAGCATTAAACAATACAATCGATTGACAGGCTAATGCCGGGATGGTAACTCGATACTAGGCCCTGGTAGACCTCCCACATCCTCAACTCCATTCTTTTCCGGTCTGAACAAGGACGACGAAAGACCTTAACTTAAAATCAAAATTTTATTATTTAACAAAAATTTACAATAATTCTCACCTCCATTCATATCCCCAAACAAAACAAGTGGTACCAAATGTAACCCTTGGCAATATTATATTTATATGGCTTCTACTGCAAATTATAATTTGGTTTATGTCAACTGATGTATGCTCCAAATCCAAACTGTTAACGCACACATCCAAACATACGTACGCAACATACAAATGTATGACGGGTGGCAGGAATATACAGCGCTCAATCAAAAAGCTGTACAAAAACAAGCTTCTCTAAGACTTGAGTACTTTAGCGCTCTAGTGGCACAATGAAACGGTTCTCAAAGCAGTGACAGTGTAAACTGTATGTGAAAACGTTTAGTTTTCGAAAACTACCACAAATCCATGCTTTTATTTGTTTCTCGTCGTCATCGTCAACATTCATCCCCCCCCCCCTTTTTTTTTCTTCGCTATGATTCGGTAACAACACTTTTAATCCAAGTCAACGGTTAAGTTTCTTTCCTAACTATTTTCGAGAATTTTTATTTGACGTTTCAGGAGAAACGATTTCCATCATCAAAATACGTAATGCAATCAGATACATGAAAAGGTTATTGAAACGGGAGGTCCAAACTTATTCACTTTAGCCTACAACTCCGTGCTTCTAACCTAAATAGATTCCTTTACACCAAAATGCAATAGGAATTTTTTTTAAATCAGGCGTCGGGTTTCTCAACCTGGGGGTCGCGGGATGTGTGCAAAGAGGTCGCGAGGAAAGGTGAAAAAAAATATATTTAACTAGTGTTTTGTAGGTTTAAACTAATAAATTTCAAAGAAAGTATTTTATTTTGTTTGCTGAATAGTTTTGGATAATATAATTAGGATATTTATTATAAATAAAGGAAATAAACTTATGTTTTGAAATGAAAAGCAAATATTACGCAAAATAAAATAATTGAGTCGCTGGCTAGAAGGCATGGTGAAAGGGGGGTCGCGCGATGAAAAAGGTTGAGAAACGCTGCTCTGGAGGAAACTTGTTGGTTTCAGATGTTTTACCGAGAAGCCGTAGCTCAGTTGATAGAGCGCTGGATTAGCAATAGGAAGGTCCTGGGAACCATCCCAGGGACCGCGCATCCCGACTAAGGTTTTTCCTCAGTCACACCAGGCAAATGCTGGGATGGTACTACATCCTGACTGACTATCTTTCAACATCCTGTCCCACCCTGTCTCGGCCTGAGCCTGGGATGCCTAAAAGCCAGAAACAAATTCAAATTACATTCTTCAAATTTATGTTTTTTCCCAGTCTCACCAGGCGACAACTCCCGAATCATCTTCTTAACTTGTACTTCTCATTTAAATATCTTTTTGACCTAGATTTCAGCTTCAATACCAGCAATTTTTCACACATTTGTTCCTCTTCTTTAGAACGAATATATATTTTTAAAAAAAGCCTCTGACTGTAGGCGGTCACGTACTTAGTAAGTACCACTGTCTTTGGAAGATTGAAAGCAAAACACCTAGGTTGTGTCCATACACTTTCTCGACATCATTCTGTTCCAAATTAGTTTGGACACAACCAGTGGAGACGAGTCGTACACATGGGTAGACGAAACGAAAAATCAAGGGGAAAATGTTCATCATTTATATTAATTGCAATAGATATTTTGCTACCCTTTGTTAAAACTTAACGAAAAGTATCCACCAAAACAGAAAATGACTGGTATCTTGATGATAAAAGGCTACATATAATCAAAGCTCATTAGTAATGTACGGGAAAGTATCACAACATTTGGATAAGACACTATCGACCCTAACTATTCCGAGAATTAGTCGCTAAACACAAGCCTGAATCTATTATTAGCACCTTGCCAATGAGAATAACCATCATCATTGAAGTTTAGAACAGATTATAAACTAAACTTTCTGGTTTAACATAACATTCTGGATTGGCCTAACAGACTGCTTTCGCTCAAAGGGTGTAACGTAATCAGTTCAACGACTCAATTCCCATTTTTATGTGGCGTTCAAGACCAAAGTCCGTTACTTCTTAATTACCATCATGATGCTGGGTCAACAAAGAAATTACGACACCACCCACCGGGGATCGAACCTGGAATTGCTCACACCGAAAACTAGAGAACCACTGGGTTAATTAGGATTTGTTAGAACAGAAGATCGAAAAGAAAGTTTCTTCCTGTTAATCAACATTTATAGTTAACTAATCAACGTAGAGCGAATGGAACCAAACCTTAAAAGAATTCATCAAAGTTCTTCAAACGGATGCTAACTCTTTTTGGAGGTCTTCCGTGATAGTAGACGGAGGTAGATGAATTATACTAATCTCAGACCACTGAAATGCATCAAACAACCCAATCTTTATTTCATAAATTTATTCGCATTTTACGTAGTATAATCTTGTACAAGGTCTCGTGCAACCAAACTGCTGACTTCCTCCAAGATGTTATGATTATACACATGTGAAACCTCTAATTGTTTGCCAAACTGAATTTCAACTTCTCTTCGTTGAAGTTTAGTTCATGTATTGTTATTTCAATCAATTCTCTCGTAATAGTTATTGACCTTGCACAGCACTTTAGTCTCCTGACAAGAATTAGATTGAAATAATAATATGCGACCAGAATTAACAAGAGGATGATTATAAATTGAATTCAGTTTGGGAAACAAACCAACTGCATCAAATCCAGTTTGGGAAATAATCCAACTGCGTCAAATCCAGTTTGGGAAATAATCCAACTGCGTCAAATCCAGTTTGGGAAATAAATAAACTGCGTCAAATCCAGTTTGGGAAATAATCCACTTTCATGAAATCAGTTTGGCAAATAACCCAACTGTATCTCTGAACAGGAAGCAAACGACTGTAAGACTGGTACGAAGGTTACATGACGAAAAACACGAATAAATCTACTAAATTACGTTTTCAAATTAATAAAATAAACTACTTCTACTACTTGTCTTCGCACAGCCTCTTGATTCAGCACGTAATCCACACACCTCTTTACAAGATCACGTCACCAATTATATACAGATGTACAGAGGAGAAAATATTAGTTAAATGTTGCTGCAAGGAAAAAATAAGAATACAGAACACCAAGAATCACTGACTTCCTGGGTTGAACTTATCTCAATTCCCTCCTCTTGTGAAGGTTTGAGAGCTTTGTCATGAATATCTCAGCTCTCCGTCGTATATACACACACACAAACGAGAATGGTCTCCACGCTTCCCGATTCAACACTGCTACTTCGACACACGGACGGACTGACGAACACGGAACTCCTGCTTTCGGAGCTTCGAGTCTTTTGTGTAGTCTCCAGCCGATCATATCTGATTGGCAAATTTAAATCGCCATACTTCGTAAATACAATCAATTCAAGGTCTGCAAAACTGCTGACAAAACTTCAAACAAACCTAAGAACAGGCAACTTTTAAACTGGATTCTTTATAAATATGCAATTTGTTTCAGTAAAGTTATATCACGTGGACGGGTCATGTAATCATAACGCTTAAATGTTGGTTTCACGAGGACTTCGTTGAGCGGACTAAGGTAGCACCCAAACTTTCGAACCCGTTCCAGGTTCATTTTCAAGATATAGGTAGATGTAAATAAGGGGAGAAACAGAAGGATGGAGGAGGCTAAAAACCTACTACTAATCAGCTTCCACTCGAGATCTAGCATCGTCAGATTTGCATCACCACCGTACGAGGCGATATGTCAAGTGATGTGCACACAGTGTTGCCAGTTTCTGAAGGAGTAAAACAACACTGTTTGAGTTGTTTTCTGTACTTCTTGGAATAAAACTGGCAACACTCGATCTTCGAGTAACGATGCTAGACCTACAGTGAAAGTTTTTAGCCTCCTCGATCCTTCTGTTTCTTCTCTTATTCACATCTACCTTATATCTTGAAAATGAACCCAGCGCGGGTTCGAACACTTGGATAATACTTTAATCCACTCAACGAAGTCATCATGAAACCAACAGGTAAGCGTTATGAGTCCTACATATTACTAATTGATTCACTGGGTACATCGAAATGTCTTACAATATTCTTGCATATCAATCCAATTTAAAAGTTTCCTATGTTTCAAAGTCCTCATTATATATCTAAATATACTCAGAACTGCTGGAAAAGTTTCAATTTTTTTTAGTAATATATATAAATAGTTGAAAACACTAATTTCTTGGTATTGGTAATAATCACTACAAACTCCAGAATAAAATTTGTTCAAGTCCAACCTAACTTCATCTTCACAACTTTCATTATTATTTGTGTATGTGATATGGAATATTTGAAAACTTTATGAATGCACAATATCAAGAATAAGGAGCCGAGTAAAAAATTACGAGCAAGAGGAAATTCCTTCGTCCATGATGCAATTTATCGCACGAATGCCTATTTCTCTTATTATTCTCCTATAAATAGAACACTTTGTAATATTTGTTATAGTGTTCTGAAACTAACACTCGTCACGGTGTTAAATCAATTTTATCATTTTGTGCAATTTTCAGTACTAGAGCCAAAAGTTTCTCGCATCTTTTGAGGTTTGAAGATCCTTAGGGAAAAGCAAATAGTCACTGTCGACGGTGCCTTGAGAGAAGAATGGCGCCCGGACAGCGGCAAAAATTTGTGCAGTGGCAGGCGAAACAGCGTAAAAGCGGATCCGACGCTCAAAATCTGACAACGTGGTCGGAATGTTGGAAAACCATCAATAATGACATCCTACTGTAAGCTGCAACAAATTCCAGAAAACTAGTCGGCAGTCAATGTGGGCGCTTGGCACACCGACATTGTTCTTCACCTATATTAGCCTGGTTTTATCTCTAGGAGCTACGTGACACGCCACCATGCAAAGCAATGTGTATATCTGTCTCAGATTCATGGCATATCCAAAAGGCAATACATTTCTAACGGTGGAGGCTAATGATTTGGCCACACCAGGCGGTATAAATTGAGCCACGCCGTGTACTACCGGGTGAAATTCTGCACTGCGAACTTCTGCCACAAGGCTGATCTCTGGTCAAGAACTCATACGCGTAACTACAACGTTAATAAATAGGGTTAATTGATGGTTGATAATGAAGTTACACACTCAAAGCGTGACCTGAGCCGTAAATGCAGTCCATACATTAACTGAAAATTCGAACATTCAGAGCGGTTAAGATCACCTACAGTCAAAGCTCACTACATGCGACCATCACCAATTTCGGCTGATATCTCACTTCTTTCAGAAACAATGATTTGATGAAGGTTGTGACAATCGGCGTCCGAATATGTTTTGGCCTCGAACCAGTACAAATAGTGTTTAAAAAGTATTATAAAAAGACCTTTTGATTTTTATTACGTTTTTTTTCTTCTTCTGTAATTTTCTTATTTAAAATTGTTGTTGCGCCCCACATAAATACTAGGACGTGTTCGAAAATATTCGGGAAGGAATAGCTGTGATACCCTAATAATTAGAACACCAATTTTAAGTATAATACAGTTTACGTAACGGTCTTTCGCGCTCAACAATGAAATTATTTATATAAAAAGAGTCTAGGTAAGCACGTTGTCACAACTTTTCGTTCAAGTCAAGAGCTTAATCAGGTGATAAGAACGGAAGAGGTAAATTGTTTACTTGACACTAAATTAACTACTCCGAACCTGATACTCTTACTTTGGGTGAGACCTGGTTCCTTTTAAAGAGCTTCAAAAGTCATGTGCAACGTGTAAATTTTAGCTGCTGAGCGCTTAATTTCCCCGCTAGCAGGGCCTAAAGCCTTAAACCTCTGAGAAAGGTATCTTCAAAACGCTTTATGTTGGAACCACAATTCTTGGCGCAAAGCCCTCGTGGTGTAATAGAAAAGCGCTCGCTTGCCGTGCAAAAGGCCCGCGGTTCGAGTCCTGGTCACGTCATCATTTTTTCGTACTTTTTCTGTAGTATATGTTTAAATGGTATGTGTTACAGTATGCTTTAGATATGTAAAGCGAAAGTGTAGCCTTTTGTTCTTCCATTCGCATGCTTTTTGCTTCATTTACTTAAAATCAGCTAATTTGAACAGTACAGTTGTATGTTCACACACACACACAGTGTGAAAATAAAATAAATAAAAGGTTGTATTGCACTTGCACAATTATTTTTATTATTAATTCTGCAAGTGATAATACAACTGTTTATTTATTCTCATTTTCATACTGACTGCTATTTATGGGAACATACAACCGTACTATCTAAATTAGTAATTTTAAATAAATAAAACAAAAAGAAGAATAGGAATGTACGAACAGAAAGCCACCGAACATTAAAATTCATTGCGCATGTCTAAAGAACATGTAACATTTGAACATACGCTACAGGAAAAGTTTTTTTAAAAAAATGACATGACCAAGACTCGAAAAGCGGACCTTCACGGCAAGCGAACGCTTTTCTATTACACTACAAGGGTTCTACCCACGAATCGTGATTCCAGCAGAAAGTGTTTCGAAAATATCCTTCTCAGAGGTTTTCTTTAGGACTTTAGGTCCCGCTAAATGGAAAACTATAAGACCTCAGCAGCTAAAATGTACACGTTACACACGACTTGAAGCCTTTTTACAATGAACCGAGTCTCATTCGAAAGAGTATCACGTTCGGTTCTGTTTCTGATCCACTGAAGAAACTCTACCGAACTAAACAAAAAATTATGACAACGTTTTCAGAAATTTGTTAACGTTCTTTTTATATAACCCATACGAAAATTCTGAAAGACGACACGAGGCATTTAGAAAATAAAAAATTCAAATAAATAAATAAAACTGAATATTTACTGTGTATGGATTTGAAAAAAACTTATTCAGAATTTAGAAGCAATTATTACCAATCTCTTGTCACTTTAAACACATTTCTATAAAAGGTAATTAATGGTAAACATGCCCTAATTTTCAACTGTGCATAATACAGAAAACAAAGAGAAAAATAAAGAACATTAAAACAAGCAATACTGTACATGTTAAAACGTAATATAAGCAACGAAAATAGTTGCATTAAAATTTAACTCGGAATTTACTTACTGCACAGTTAGAAGCAGTTACTTAAAGTAAGGGTTGCCAAAACAGTTCAACTAGACTTAACGTGTGCACTACAAAATACTACGATAAAATTTACCACAGAAATTACAGGGTTTTTTACTACAATTTTCTAACACGGATAAAAAAAAAAGTGAAATTCAAAAGACTATCAATTACGAATTTAAAAAATCTACGATACCAATGTGTTCATTACGTTATACATGTTCAGAAATTAAATGCTCGTGTTTAATTAGTGTGTGCTTAATACGTAAATGGACGAAATTGTCGTTGTACATTAACGATTTCCCGATAAAAAATATAATCGCCAACAGATGTCAGCATTAGGTAATATTTGCATGAAATGTAGCTAGATCAGAATTTGTATCCTAAGAGAATGAACTACGAATAATCTTACCCCAAAAGAAACGCAGAAATCGCGCTGGTCATTTACAAACGTAATACTGTTCTTTTAAGGTAACTTTGTTTAAAAAAAAAAAAAAAGATTAGAACTGTTCTTAACAACCATTACTTCTAACTGCTGATGCACAGATTAAAATGAACCTTCTGCTTTGAAGGAATTTTATGATCACTAAATGATTCTTCAGTACCTTAAATTCTTTCGCCAACACAGAAATGTATGCCTACAGGTTCCCCTATAGAACCGCTTCTCCGTCCAGGAACGCCACAACTCGTTTTCATGAGAACTGTGTTTGGACCTAAAATCATGAAGTTTAATGGCCAATTCATAACGAAGAAAATACTGTTACCATTCTATATATATATATATATATATATATATATTTCATTTTAATTCCAGTTTTAATTTTTGTATTATTTATTTATTAGAAGTTAACACGGATACAGCAAACGCCATTTTACACCGTTCTTGTAACAAACAAAAACAACAACAGAAGACTTATGTAATAGGAAATAAGATCAAGTTTTTTTGTTATTTTTTTCATTCATTCTAGATTCATATAACAAGCCTTCAGAAATTTATTTTTACTGAGGCAGAAATCTGGTGGCAAAAGAAGAGTATTGTAAAAATGTGATAATCTGTATACAAGAGATCGCTGGACCAAACACAATCTCGGTTCCGAGAGGTAAAAATGATGTTGTGAACGAGAATTTCGTCTGGGTACTCTTAGGTTAAAAAGTGGAAGAAAGTCGTTGGTCCTGAGTGTGCCCTGCATTATTTTATAAAGAAATTTTAAGTCATTTAGTTTTCTTCGTGTGTGTATGTTTTTTAAGTCAAGAGAATTCAAAATGTCTACGTTAGTTTTGTGTTGGAGGTAGGGTACCCTGTGTTGTACAATGCGGATAAAGAAATGTTGGACTTTGTACAATTTAGATAAGTTGGTTTCCCAAGCCATAGACCTGACAGATGAACAGTAATCAATACTAGGAAGTACGCAAGTGAGAAAATATGACCGAAGAGCTCTGAAATCTTTAATATCGGTAAACCTGTAGAGAAGTCCAAGAAGTTTGAGTGCTTTAGAAGTTACGAATTCAATGTGAGGAGTAAAATTGAGTTTTTCATCAAATATGATACCCAGGTCTTTGTAATGGTCTACCCATGGTATAATAGATGAGGATAATGTGTACGTACATTGTGTGTTATGGGTTTTGAGTGAGAAACGCATTGCAGTAGTTTTGCACGGATTGACTTTCAGTAACCAATTATTGCAACCACATTTCAACAGAATCTATAGCGGCTTGAAGGAAGAAAGTATCTTCTGTAGATTTAATGGTCTTAAAAATTCTGCAGTCATCAGCGAAGAGAAGTACAGAACAGGAAAAATAAAACAGTTCCGTTCTCGGCTTTGGTGCAGGAGTTCACTTTCTCATGTAATTGTGCTCTGAGGACGTGTTGTAATATTGATATTCGTATTAAGTTTCTTATCTATTGATTTCCTATGTCATCCTCAATGATCGCTGTTTCACAGATTGCTCCTCATACAGGTGGAAAGAGACATACTCATATCAATGTCAAAACGTGAGTTCGTGTTGAACTTATAAATGTTCTCTTGTATTGCTTCCTACTGTTAGATTTCTCTTGATCAAATTGTTTGGGAAAGCAATTCTCAAATATTCCAAGATATTAATGCTATCCACTTTGACTGAATTCCCTTCCTAAAACAGACCTCATCACCATTTATTGATCTTTTCTTAAAACTAATACAAATGCACTAAAAAACTAATATTAATACTAAAATTGAAACTGGAATTAAAATGAAACACATATAATAGGGTGGTAACAATATCGACGATTGAGAAGTCTATAATAATGTACTGAACGACCGTATTCCTTTTCCTGGGTTATGACGTGTATCAGTGACAAATGAACGATGCTACTCACTTTTTTGGGGGTGCTCCGTAATGGCCATATAGGGTAACATGTAAGTTGTTAAGATGATTATAGCATCGAAATTGAGGTAAATATTCTCTTTAAAAACAGTAAACTAAAAATCTTATCTAGAACCTATCTACGATTTTTCCATCAATAAAAGGACAATAAATTGCAGTTTTTTTAAAAAAAGTCAGGAATATAGGCAAAGGCTTTAAGGAAATTCTCTATTATATATATTTGACAATGGAAAAGTTTTCAAATTTAGTTTCTTTTGAAGACAAGCAAAACTGAAGAAATCTTAATATCCGTCTAGTTTCTCGTTGCAATGCATACATTTCTGTGTGGCTTTATATTCACTAATAAAATATGCACAAAAAGTACACATTAGATTTCATCTTAATTGAAAAAAGTTTATTGTTGAAAATATTAGTAAATAATTAAAGATGCAGAATCTTCTCAGCTATATATATTCATGTTATTTTTTCCTGAAAATGGTATCACAAACGTTATCATACGACACCACGACCAACAATAAAAATATCTTTAGCACCAAACTTATGAAGCACGGACGTGGAAACACACACACTTTGTTTATCATTTGAACATTCGTCTTGGTAGCTTGACTTGCTTAATGTGCTAATAAAATCTTACTGACAACATTTTTTCAAGGTTAAACATTCAACGTTTTTACTGAATGTGCAGTATACAAGTTTTAAATTCAGTACATTCCGACTAAACCCTTCTTGAGGCTTAATATGATCAGAAGAGATTTCCATACTATAAGGGGTGGTATCTACTATCTTCAGAAGTACTAATATGACTGTACAACACGTTCTGTCAACGTATGGCGGGAATCTAAGCCAAAGAGTGCATATAACTGAACTCGCAAACGAGTAAAAATAGAAGCGATTACAGCAGTAGTTATCTATGGTCGCTGGAATGCATAATAAAAATGCAAGCCCTTTCAGATTGCGAATTGGATTTTCCCAACTACATTTATTCTCTCTTAAAGTTCACTGGTGTTCTTATACTATGAGAAGTGTGTCTTAATACTCCTCCTGTCTCCATCTAATCCCATCAAACATACCAGATCAATCGGCACACACAAAAAGGAACCGAAAACACGTGCATTGCATGACCATGAATTGAATTTTATTTCATGCCGTTAGGCAACTTTGGCTCAAGCCGTATGGATGATGGGAAAATTGGTGGAATGAAGAAAGTGGGAGAACCCCGAAGAAAAACTCTCACACACACGGTGTTTGTCCACCACAAAGCCCACATGGGGATCGAACCAAGGACCCCAGGCACCAGAGGCGAGCGAGCGCTCTACCACTGAGCCACCGTGGCTCCATGTATGACCACGATTGTCTTGGTCACTCAGCATTAATATGTAGTGTTTAGGTTCAACTATCGAAGCGCGAAGAAACTACATTCAGGTCTAGATTTAGACACGATTTTTTATGGTTTGATGTTTTAATAACGCGGATGTCATTTATTGAAGCATGAACCTGCCTTAACATCTGAAATTTCAGTAGGGATTCCATAATACTGAAAACGAAGTTTTAAGACGGGCATTTCGACAAACAGTTTAAAATCACAAAAAATCTTTACTGCCCTGCTAACTCGCTTCTAAAAGCTAATTCAACGATAAAAAAAAAGATGATTCTTACGTCAACTCTAACCCGAATACCAACAGACCTCAAGGACTGTGCACTCCAACATATTAAATTTTACCCCCTTTAATTAAAACTACACGTCCCACAGCAAAATTCTTCTATATATGACAGGAGAATAGTCGCACAGTTACTACAATAACTTGCATTTCCTATTATTTAACTTTCTGATACAGGTGCGTCGATTTGAATGACAATTTCAACAATAAAACAAAATATATAAAATTAACCCACCTAAGAAACTAGTGGTTTATTCCGTTAATTTACGTTGGGAGTCCTACGTAAGAAACGAGGGATTCTAAGTAAAACTTAACCTCTTAAGGGTCAGTTCTACAATCGACCGCCAAACTTCTTGTCAGCGCTAAGTTGAGGCCAAGACTGATTTTGCTTCATCTCATTGGCCAAAATCAGACTTAGCCACAACTTAGCGCTGAGTTAAAGTTTAGCAGTCGATTGCAGAACTGACCCTAAATTGAATTACCCAGACCTTCCACAATAACTGAGAAAATTCTGCATCAGTAAATTTTCAATAATCAATTTTTGACAATGAACTCCAACAATATTGTAGAATTTGCACAAAAATATAATTTTTTCATTGTTGGCTATTTTCAAGGAAATAAAAACGTACTAAAAACCACCTTTTTTTTTACATCCAACAGCAATCTTGATGCCTTAACCAGCTTCCTCACCTGAAAGAAAAAAAGTTAACGCTGGGGAAAGGGGAGTAGGAGTGTTGAATAATCACACAGGAAAAGGATCTCAGGTGGTTTTTCAACGGTGGGTGGTCTTGCTAGATGAAATGGGTCTTCCCATAAAAACCATTCACCTACCAAGATAGCACGCACTCGTGCGTAAAGGGTAAGGCATACATTCTCAGGCATTACAGTTGATATACACTTAAACGAAAGTGTCAGAGTGTCTCCTCTTCAATGTCTGTACGAAGTTCAATGGTCTGGAAAAGAGTGGTTGCATCACACACACATATGAAAGCCTTTACATATTCGACATACACGACCCGGGGGAAAGTTACTTCTAAACGTCACAACATTCGCTCCTCAAATAACTTGTTTTGTTTTCAACAAAATAACTCCGTCTGCCTATCCCACCTCCACATGTAAAGAAAGCAAAAAAAATAAATAAATAAATAAACATGTTATCGTTTAGACTTCATTTCGAGAAAACAATTTTGCAATAATACTCATTTTGTTACTACTATACTTTCTAAGGACAGTCAAAATCAGACTTTCTGGATCTAACTACAACAAACTGTGAAATAATGTCGAATGTGTCAGACAACAAATGCTTTCAAAATACAAGAATGGGTTTGCTGCTATACATGCTTTTCCTGGCATCTGAACAGCACTTTCTGCACTAGTTCTACATTTTCATAATCTCCATAATGAACTCTAAATTAATTAGTTGCAACACGTAACGTATGCATTGATGTCACACTTCAAACCTCATTATGTGATCAATGGAAATGAGATATTGTTGGGGAGGTCCCGCCATTCACCTCTGCCTCTTTCCATTTCTTAGTGTCAAACTTCTTGTGGATCTCAATCTTTACTTTTCTTGGTGTGACAGGAAAAATCCTGGAAAAACTCAATCAGGATAAGCTGCCGCTGGCATCGTTCCCAGGAACTTACGATTGATAAACCGACGCTCCAACAATTAAGCTATGGTTGCTCCGTGAAAAGCGAGCTCTTGAGTCACACGAGCTCCTAGGAACTTACGATTGATAAACCAACGCTCTAGTAACTGAGCTATGGTTGCTCTGTGGAAAGCGAGGATTTGAGTCACACGAGCTCCCAGGAACTTACGATTGATAAACCAACGCTCCAGCAACTGAGCTATGGTTGCTCTGTGGAAAGCGAGCACTTGAGTCACACAAGCTCCCAGGACTTACGATTGATAAACCGACCCTCCAGCAATTAAGCTATGGTTGCTCCGTGAAAAGCGAGCTTTTGAGTCACACGAGCTCCCAGGAACTTAGATTGATAAACCGACGCTCCAGCAATGGAGCTATGGTTGCTCCGTGAAAAGCGAGCTCGTGAGTCACACGAGCTCCCAGAACTTACGATTGATAAACCGACGCTCCAGCAACGGAGCTATGGTTGCTCCGTGAAAAGCGAGCTCTTGAGTCACACGCTTATACAAGAAGTCAAATAGTCGCGTGGTCTGAGGCGTTAGGCCAGTATTT
This sequence comes from Lepisma saccharinum, assembly GCA_022664845.1. Taxonomy (NCBI): domain Eukaryota; kingdom Metazoa; phylum Arthropoda; class Insecta; order Zygentoma; family Lepismatidae; genus Lepisma; species Lepisma saccharinum. The sequence goes on from JAGDQP010012708.1 coordinate 26,197, forward strand.
CGAAGGTTACGAGTTCGAATTTCGCTAGGAGCATGGATCTTTGCAAATTTTTAACACCCATGTACTCGTGACGTGCCGAAGTCAAAGTTACTAGAATGACCCATACAAAATAAAGTTTTCACAGGACGTCAAAGACATGATCAAGAAATAAGATCACTAAGGCTTATATTTCGTTGTAAGTGAAACAGTACTACATGTTAACGCAAAATCGATATATGAGAAAGATCTTGTACAGTACGATTTCTTCAGTTTCAGTTTAGTATTAGGATTTTAAAACAAAATGCACTTGAAACATACTGAAGCAAGCTATTAAATGCAACTAATACATTCGAAACGAAGGCCATAACAACACGTAAAGCAAGGACAAGTATGACAGCTAGCCACAACTATCTCACTAGCTTTTCTATGCAAAAGGCCGCACACAAGTGGCAATTCAAAATGAATATGGGCATGAAGCTTGTAGTTAAGCAGATATGCAAGCGGATTATACACAATATGTTTCCATATGACCAATATTCAAGCAGTCAACAATATTCCTTTGAAGTTATTGAAGAACATATCGAAATTTAGAATTATATTTTTAATGTTTCATAACTGAATTCTCCAATGTTAAATAGAACTAAGTCAAAAAGACCTATTTTTTCAGAACAGAAGGAAGTATTTGCCATTATTACAGCTTTCTATCGAACAAATTGACTCTTGTGAATTAATTTTTGGGTCCCTCAAATTAATTTTGTTTGATAGAAAACCGTAATAACGCGAACACGCTTTCTTCTGAACTAAAAAAAAAAATCTTACTTCCATTTAACAATGCAGGATTCAATTGTAACGAAGGACAAGAATTTTCACAAACATAACCTCGATATAATTTTGATCCTTTGGGCCTTTTGCGTTAATAATTCAACAATACTTTTCTGCACGCAGAATTTTCGTACAAATGACATTTACTAATAGGTCACTGTTGCTTTTGCGAGGACCCGTTTACTAACTTGTGGGATAGACAGACTTTCAAACACAATTACATAAAACTTAAAAATCGTAATTATAAACTTTCCCCTGAGTTCACACTTTTTAAAACCGGACTGTATTCACATTACTGGTAGTAAATGAATGAAAAATACTTCATTCTATACGCATCTATCACACACAAACTAAAAAAAGAAAATTATACTGATATTCAAGATAATAAAAATTTAACTCATCGTAATTTTCATTATTTTCATTATTTTTTTTTTAATTATAAAAGTCCCAAAGAGTTTATATATAAATTTGTATAAGCAACTTGCATACAGTGCGAACAAAATAATAGCAAACATATTTTTGGCTTTAAAAAATAAATAAGCACTTATAAAATTGTATTTTCACCTAAGAACTGCAATCACACAAGAGCAGACGTGGCAAGAACGAGGTGAGTGAGTGGTTCTTTATCGTCGAATGAATACAAGCAAATGAAGCAAGTTTTAGAATCAAATTTCCAATCACGTGACTAAAGCAAGTGCTCTTCAAGCTAGCTGGCAGGTTGAGAAATTAAAAGCTATTTTTTTTTCTTCTCTGAAGCTAATCATGACATGATTAAGCACAAAAATGCTCTAGTGTACAAACTAGCAAACTTTAAAGCTAATTTTTTACCTTCTGGTTGTATGAAAATAGATTAAAAATAAGACTGAACGGGTGAGATTAAACAAGAAAAGATTTCACCTAACCTTAGTTTTGGGAAGCCACAAAGAAAACTATTTTGCGGTTAAACGAATGGTTAAAAACCAAAACCCTTAATTAATGTTCCTTGAGACTTTGGGCTTAACTTCGTAATTGTTTGGTTTTGACCATTAGTTTAACCACAAAATAGTTTTCTTTGTAAGTTCCCAAAACTAAGTTCAGGAGGAATGTTTTCTTTCTTAATCTCCACATTCAATTACAACACGTAATATCAGACTCACATTTGCAATTGCTGTTTCGCTCTCTCTCTCTCTCTCTCTCTCTCCCCACCATTTTTTTTAAGTAACTGAAAGGTTTGGCATTTTGTTGCATGCATTCTAATGCAACCTCTAATGAAGGCGGTTCCTTTTGAGTCTTAGCAGGGAGCAGAGAAAATTGGCTATGCTCAACGCTCCCGGACTTGATGTCAGGATTATCTTAGCTGTTTCCGACTAGGGTTCAAAGCCACCTACGCCCTTTCATGAAACTGCATGCATAACTGCACAAGAGTGCCTAACAACATTTTAAATACTGCTACTGGTCTTACTTGAAGGTTCGATCAGTTAACATTACCAAAGATTTTTTTTTTTTTCCAAATTGGCATCAAGAAAATTTACATGACATTCTCGAAGGAACCCAACTTTGTACCTGCAACTCAATAGGTTATAACTTACTTCGCAACCCATTCACAGACAGTATCATCGCTGTGACTTTAGCATATAACACATTGAAAATTAAATGTAAACCAGTCTACAACTACTGAAACGCCTAATGGAAACAACTGCCTGAAAACTTAAGACCATTCTTCCTTCACGAAATTACGTAGCCCACACAGAACATCCCTGGTATACATAGATTTGGCTTCATGATACTCAAGTGGCAGCTCTCGGACCAGCACCTTTTGTACCGTCATGCCTGATTAAGATATTAGTTGATTTAAGCAACATGAGCACGATCTCCCGACGGATTAATATATTAAGTCTGGCTCCTTTCAAAACGTTTGTACGGGCGCAATAAAATGATTATTCAAAAGCAGGCACCACCGCTTTTGCTTAGTTATAATACTGAAATCCCTTAATATTTCTTTCTTTACTCCTTACTGGCTTGACTCCATAGCCCATATTGGGTTTTGGCCTGTTGGGTAGCTTTCGTTAAAAGAAGGTGTCACCTAGTAAGCGCAACGCCCCCCCCCCCCTCCTCTCCTTCATCGCAGTTTTATATGGTTTTCGCTACCAGAGTCTGCTAAGTCTAGGGCTACTGGCCCAGTCGGTAACCCGGTAATTCCTGGGTGGGCCCACCGCCGGCCCTTTTGTCTTGAAAGTGTAATGATACCCAATAAAGAAGGCCACTTAATCCACTTTTACCACTACTGGTAGCGTTATGGTCTTCCAAAATTAGCAATTTCACGCACTTGTTAATGACCAACAAAGACAGGGCTGAAGTTACAATCTCAGCAGGCCTATTAAACGGTCCTCACAAATCGCAAGGGGCATTCTTTTAAGACACTACATTCACTTAATACTTTTGAGTCCTGATCGGTATCTTAAAGGCCTTTGAAATTCTTTTGGGGGCTCACTAACATGTGGTCCCTTTGTTGACCAGTGGGTGGGCAGTTTGGTTACAAGTCCGCCCCTGGCTATGTCTTAATACAAGTAGTTGTTTATCTACATAACTGAACATATTAACCTACTTTCGTACAGTAGATGCAAAGGATACAACAGGTGGATTTTTCAAAGTCTAACAAGCAAAGGGACACGACCTACACTCGTATATTAGATGTTACTGGCCAGAAATGGCATTTTGAGCCCCACTGCATTCCACATATGAGAAGAGGTAAGAGCTATATATACCAAAAGATAGGACACATCAAGACCCTGCATTTGATACCCTCATATTACTTAGGAACTGACAGGATGTGGCTAACTGAAACCATCAACCAATATAATTCACGACTATAGAGGAAATAAACCGCATTGTACACAGTTTTGTCAATAATATGTTGACGGATATATGCCATGCTTTGAGAATACATTGTGTCAGCATCGGAACTTCGAGCCAGTGGTTAGTTGAGTTGTGGACAGGTAAGGTGTAGCACCGTTTTCCGATAGACTTGTGCGGGATCCATTGCAAGTAACAGCGACTTCAACATGCAGTTACATATTCGTCACACAAATTATTTTTTTTTTCCTTTTCCTCAATTTTCCGCTTTCGTTTTTTTTTTTAAAGTTTTTCATTTTACCTATCAACTTCTATAGGTTGCGTCCAATAAGCTTTATAATCCTCGATGTAAGTCCACAGGGTCACGAGTTATATAAGTTGACAGGTTGAAACTTTTTTTTTTTCCTAGTCACACCATATCAGTTCCTCGGTCAAAAGAGGTATCAAATGACATTCCTTTTGGTATCTAGACCACAACAGAAACGCAGAAAACTCAAACCCTGCCAACGAATTTAAAAAAAATGCCCTATCTCCATAGTATTCTGGGTAGTAGTACCTAATATTCAAGTATATGTGCTCGGGCACCCAAACTTACCTACACCCTCCATTCCGAAAGAAACCGAACTTTTGAAAACAAATAGTACCACTAGTGCCATCTGTTGTAATATTTTACCGGTAGATGGCGTAGTCCCTCATTGACAACTGGTATAAATGTCATGACATTTGGATGCACGGCAACAAAGTTATTGCGTTTCAACTGTCAGTGTGTTGTGTACATCGGTCGGAAAATGAGTTTCAAACAACGAGCTGCAATTGAGTTTTGTGTTAAACTGGGTAAACCTTTTACTGAAACGCACCAAATGCTACAAAATGCATATGGTGATGAGTGTCTATCCCGTACGCAAGTTTACGAGTGGTTCAGGCGATTCAAATCGGGTAGAGAGACGCTGGATGATGACGAAAGATCAGGCCGTCCCAGAACCGGATTATCGGAAGAAAACATCGAAAAAGTGCGTGAATTCATCAAACATAACAAAAAAGCGTCGGTGATAGTTATTGAAATGGAATTAGGCATTCCTCAAACAACCGCATACCGCATTTTGACCGAAGTTTTGGGCCTTAAGAAGGTTAATTCGCGGTT
>JAGDQP010012708.1:31070-49593 GCA_022664845.1 Lepisma saccharinum
AAAAAGTCGCTTGGTGAAGTCAAAAGTTAAGGTGATGCTGATTTGTTTTTACGATTCAAAAGGAATTATCCACAAAGAATTTGTTCAGCCCGGCCAGACAGTCACTGGAGAGTTTTACTTGGGCGTCATGAAGCGTTTGCTGGCAAGAATTCGTCGTATTCGGCCCGAATATCGAGAAATCGGCAGTTGGACTCTTTTGGACGATAATGCACCATCACATCGTTCGCGACTTGTAACTGAATTTTTGGTCAAAAATCACATTATTCGTTTGCATCATCCGCCCTATTCACCAGATCTCGCTCCGTGCGATTTCTATCTGTTCCCGAAACTGCATTTGGCGATGAAAGGAAAGTGGCACGCATCGATTGAAGCCATTGAGAAGGCGACGACCGCCGTCCTAAAGACCATTCCAATAAAGGACATGGAGAAGTCGTTTGACAACTTGTTGGAGCGTGCAAATATGTGTATCGATGCAGAAGGGGAATACATTGATTAATAAAAATGATTTGTTCCAAAATGTACATTGTTTTTTTAAAACGTTCGGTTTCTTTTGGAATGGAGGGTGTAAATACCAAGTGAGAGTCCCAATCGGTTTTGAACAACTTTTTCGACAAATAATTACGTAAGTCCAAATTACGATCCCAGTTGTACCAAAAAGAGTGTATCTAGGCAAAGTGACTGAATAATGAACCTTAGAAGGGATTTATACCCAGTCTACTGTGTAATGGCAAGTACTGGCCACTGCGTGGGAAATATCCGGTATGTTGCACTTTCTGAATCACAAACTTTACTCAGATACAACTTCGAAATGTGATTTGCTACGTCGATACGTCATTACTTGTTGAGATATTACGTCACCTATGAAGATGCCGCAACCACATGAACTGAAACTACCCATATTTCGATATTTGTTCAAATTCTTATTTTCTATCTTGTTACGCGTAAAAAATTCAATTAATTAGTTTATGATAAATTTTTAAACCGTCTGTACATTGTTAACTGTAAAAGAAGAATGTGACGAGGACCTGTATTGATAATGAAGCAGTGCGTAATGTACACTACAACGAATTTAATTATTTGCTTGTCCACGCGTGCTACTCGTCATGCATGCTTTGTTTATGATAAATACGAGAATAACCATTTGATAACTCATACAATAATATGCAATGTACACTCAGATTCAAAGAAAACCGACGATGAGTCAATTTTCCGAAGTTCGAAATATTGCACAATGTAGCAACTGGTGAACAACAAAATGCGTGTAAAGCAGAACACACACAAACTGTTTTGTTTTTAATTTGCATATGCATACTTTTCTCTGAACTGGCACAGAGTGCAAATTTTCAAACACAAAAGTTTCTTATCAGACATTTTCTACGAGTAAGTGTACAGTCGGGGACAAATAAATAAATAGCCAATCTCTTGAATCACCGAAGCCTTACGAAAATAAGAAGTGGAAAAAATAAAGGAAGGTTAAATATATATATGCTGAGAGTGACGGTTAACAGCCCTTACAAGGAGCAATGTTGGTAAGGTATAAAAAAAAGCATAGGATTTTCAATTTCTTTGTTCCTGACTGTACTTGCATTACACAGAAATAATAGTTAACTATGCAGATCACACAAATGTGCGTACTAATGAAAATGTATGTTAAAGAAAACACTAAGTGAAGTTTCGTAATGCTATACAATGATTCATATTATAATAGTTTTCAGATGGGAAACACACGCGGTTTCAAAGTTTCTAATAAAGTTGAAAAGGAAAAAAAAAAAAAACTTTCGGCATGTAAGTTGTTCAGACAAATTCCATATTGAATACTAAGAGTCAGTTCTACAATCGACCGCTAAACTTCTAGTCAGCGCTAAGTTGAGGCCAACTCTCATTTTGCTTACTCTCATTGGCCAAAATCAGACTTGGTCTCAACTTAGCGCTTACTAAAAGTTTAGCGGTCGATTGTAGAACTGACCCTAAACCCAGCTCACCAACTCTCGGTTTAACAGACATTATCCTGAATTAAGATTCTATTTAAGGTTCGGCTAACTCTTTCAAATCATTATCTATTTTAGTTTTAAGATACCCAAAGAACCAAATCCTATAAGATTTTCTGAATTGTTATTAACGTCGTAAACGACGTGGTGAGCTACGGACGGGACCTACAATTCTTGGTAAAGTGGGCTCCAAACCACTCCCGTCAGATCCCGGTGAGAATTGAATCAGTTACCACGTGCGCAGAAAGCTAGCATGCTAAGCTCTCGGCCAGTCCGAGATCCCAAATCACATAAGAATGGCACGATTTACTCTCTCCTTTACCCTGAGGTTACACCAGATGATGACAATACTTTGAAGATTGTAGAGAAGAATCTCTCGGTTAAGGTTACAGCATTTTATTCCAAAAGTTTTGAGTGAGTATATGGACAAGTGAATTCCCAATATTTCTTATGCAGATTACGACACTTTATAGGAACTGTCACGCCTCAAATCTGCAGAAGTGTGTGGTCTTATACATAAAAAAAAATAACCACAACCCATAAAGTCGTCATTTGTTTCTTTTACCTATCTGCACAATGCAATTAAACAAATGAAGTACGGGAATACTGAAAAGATACGTCGTAAAAAACAGGTTCTTAACTTCCTACAACGTCGTGTACCAAGCCAAACAAAGCAGATCAAAGCAGGGTTGCTTCTGTGACCAGTTCACACAAAGTGTGGGTTGTGTGCAGGTGCGCAATATCAAATGGCATCGGAATGATAAATGGTGTATAGAAAAGGAAAAATTTCACATTACAATAATGGGTGCGAGCCACTGATGGACAGAAACGTTTTATCGAATGTAAAATACGCTGTGCAATGGTTACTACACTGAAATGCAGCTGCTTACACAGTTATCAAACATCTGGACTACCAATATAAGTCGAGCAAACTCACCCTAATTTCTGACATACTCATTCTGATGATAAAGCACTTAATATAAGTTAAAAAAAGAAGGATTTTCTTGAATAGAGCGGTTATAAAAGTACACTACTGTTTTTGTAACGTACAGAAAATGTGATTTTCTGGAAGTTACTAAAAAAACTACTGAAATCGTTCTATTAATTAAATTAATAATAATTTTCCTACTAATTCTAATGACCCTCATCTTCCTTTTTAGCCAATTGTCCCACTCCTTATCGATAGGTCTCACCCTAATCATTAATACAACTGTAACATCCCTAATAATTGTAACCGTTTCAGAATCCCCATGATTTTCCTATGTACTCTTCCAAGTATTTCTAGGCGGAATATTAGTACTATTTATTTATGTAGCTAGATTATCCTCAAACGAAATATTTTACCTCAACACTAAAACAATAATCTTCTTCCCAATCATTATTATTATTACAATGTTAACAACAGATCCTTACTTAACCCCCATTCTCCATTCTCTACAAGACTCATTAGAAATAACTATTGAACAACAAGAAATCCCCCTCAATAAAATTTTATAATAAATCAATATCTACCATTACATTAACTCTGGCAACATATCTTTTTATTACCTTAATTGCAGTTGCAAAAGTAACACCTATACAGCAAGATCCTCTTCGACCAAGCAAATCTCATGTCAATACTAAAACGAAAAACAACACCCTCTCCTCAAAATGGCTAATAATGCCTTAATTGATTTACCCGCCCCTATCAACATTTCTTACTAATGAAACTTTGGGTTATTATTGTGCTTATGTTTAATTAGTCAAATCATTACCGGTCTATTCCTAGTCATACATTATACCTCCAGAATTGAATTCGCGTTTATTTGGAGAAGAAATTTTTCGACTAGATAAAAACTTTTGGCGTTGTCTGTACATAAAACCAACGCACAAAAAAAGAGACGCTTCCAACGACTGTTCTGATCATGCAGAGATAAAGGAAAAGTCGTAAAAGGGTCAAGTTGCAATGTGATTATACATACACCAACAATGACTAAACGATGACCGAACCGATTTCTTTTCTCTCTGAATTTTATGACCTTTAGGCATCTACGGCTCTCAGTCCGGGATAGGATTCGGGAAGATGTTGGCCAGGGCCTATCTTGAAGGTGCCATCCCGGTACGACTGAGGAAAAACCTCAATCAGGATTGTCAGCCACTGGGATCGAAGCCATGACCTGAATGCTACGCCAACGCTCTACTACTGAGCTACAGTGGTTCATTGTTGTTCTCTCTCTACACACGGAGAGCGAGCGTGGTAAGTTTGAAAGCTTATACTGTGTTTTCTTTTGACGTCACTGCTTTCGGTTTTCTTCATCTATACAGGCTGTACCTTTCAAGTCATTACTTACTTTCAATCACACTTCTTACACTCCTCTTAAAATTATTATTTTCTTTTAATTCATCAACCTCGCTAACTGACAGCACAATTTCCTTTCTAGCATCATTTTACTATATACACCACACACCTCCTCATTCCTGCCACCGTCATCCATACAACGTTCCTTTCACACTACGTCAAAAAGTTTTTCCAAATAGCAAAACTTCAATTGTAAAAAATTTTAATGTAACATAAAATGAAATTGCTCTAAAAAAAAATATATATATATATATATATATGTGCAACTGGACCGTTCGTTCTCTTATAAAATAATTGTAAAAGGAAAAACAGATGAACATACCTGCTACAGCCTCGATGCATCGTAAAAAGCTTTCCATGTTACGTTCGCATGTCGCTTCGTTTAAGTAGAAGTACGTCCTTGCACCTTCAACTTTGTAACGTCTGTCCGCAAATTGACGGTGGGCATGATATTTTTTTATTGTTCCTACAACAAAAAAGACAGTAAAATGTTTTTAAATACATGCAATAAGAGAAAAGAGTAGTGTTGAAAAAAAACTTCTATGGAGTATTCTATATTCTATTCAAGGTAAAGAACAAAAAAATCGAAGGTTATAGTCGTGGCAGATTTTGTATGTGGAAACACCTTAAGAATCCTTGATCAAGCTTAGACTACAAGGTCCGATTGACAAAATGAACGAATTATTCTATTTTGAGAGGAAATGACGGTTTTATCCACCTTCCCTCCCTGCACTATATCCAATGTCTCTACAGAATTCACAGAAGCAAATTTCTTGACTCTTGCATGCAACAAAAAGATGAATCGTTGGGACCAGCTAGGTAACTCGAGATTGTCACACCCGAACTCACAAGATAAAGTTTCCTGGGGAACCATATTTCTTAAAAACATCCTGTTGTAACATTAAAGTTCGCAATATGAAACACGCTTCAAAATGTATGAGAATATTTTTCTGCACAGTTTGGAATGGGCACATGTACCATTAAAAACAGCAACAAATTGCAAAAGTGTACCTGGCTGAACTCATGATCTGAAACTCAATCGAGTTAAATCTTATCCTAAGTTTCATGGTGAGTCTTGCGTTGAAAGACCGTAATAAACGGAAGCTACTTAAGAGAATAATGAAGGTGCAAAATTTTACAGAACTTGTCACAATAAATAGATCACAACTAATCTTGGAATGATGATGGAAATTATATTTTTAATCTGGTGTAGTAACTAAAGTTTGCCGAAACATCTACATAAAATAGACTGCAACAATCAATATATAAACTTATCAACAATTAACACCAAGTTGTAAGAATTTTTATTGTTCTACAAGTTCTCATTACCACAATAGGTTACATAGTATTTCCAGCATCATAAAAGCTTACCTACTGTCCACATTCTATCAACTTACTCCATTCGACATCATATGAAGGGTGTCAGGAAACAGGTTTATTGAGACAATCCAGTTTTAATTTCTTCATCTCTTAGGGCCGATTGCAAAGACAGAGTTTAGTATTAGTCTAAGTCAGACTTAGGTTTAAACATTGATCTTCAAATGCACCAGCTTAGGCTAAACAATGGTCTAACCTGGGTCTACGTCTTTGCAATCGAGCGTTAATGTTTAAACGGCTCAACAAATATGTAATATTGTCTCCTGCCGACATTTATGAATATTTTTCCTTCGTTCTTGCAGTTTTGTAGTTTCAATTTACCCACAATAGAATGAGCTATTCAGCACAAAAATCACCAGAAATGGACATCCCCGGTTTTCCTCAGATACCCTTCATTATGTAATCTTTACAACTGAGTGTGTCCTATATTTAGTTTCACAATTATGTGGTAAGCCACTCACGAAGAGGTACTACCCTGATCCCGTAACCCTCTACCCGAACGTAATACAGCCGTCTGACAGGTTAGCATCATTAAGGGGCTGCCCCTCCTCCCAGTTTAGTTTAATTTGTAAGCCGACTCAATCTTGATACTATCAAGGGTGGAATTCGGTTTAATTTTTATCTGGCCCACCGTTCAGAAGTTGTACAGTTTTGGGCAGTATAATGAGCCACATAGCATTTTGCTTTATCTGGCCATCCGTCTTAAAACTTTCGGCCTCGGGCTAATACCGAAATCCACCCTTGTTGACTACCTTCAACCAAAGCTACGTCTTGTTATCTCTTAAAATCTTAACAAATGGGAGTCAAATCGTTGCTTACAAAGCATACTTTGATTCATCCTTCTCAGAACGGTTCAAGGTGGGGCATTGTACTTAATGCCACAAGTGTAATGTGTGTGCATATGTTTGAGGATCGTAGGGATCTTGGTTGAGGGGCGACAGCCGAAAGAAAATTACTCGACTAGAGGATTTCGTCTCATCTTAAAAATCTACCATTTATTATTTTATTTATTTATTATCTCCCACTGGTTCACAACATGTTATTTTTCATCATAAATCATATATTTTTACATTTTTGTCTGAAGTTCTATCGCTACACAGAAGGAGAGCAAATTATTTAAGGCGCCTATCCTCCATACAAAGTTCTTTCCTTAAAGTTATGCAAAGTAATTGATTAGGAGTATAATACAGCTTATAACTGTAACATTCTCTCTCATGCTTTTCTTAATGGACAACTTTACGCTCCGTGGTTTGTTACAGTCACATACTTAGGACCAGCAACAGATATTAGAGTGTATGTCGGATCAGCACTGCAAAGGCAAGCAGGGTCGAGTCCTATGAACAGCTACCTGACAAGCTACTCTAGTTTCACCAAGAGAATACAGGAATAATACCTAAACAAAGGCTCTGGACCTAGTATTCATTACTAATACCCGAACACGAGCTTCCCGAGTAATATCATCCAGCAGTTTTTTTAACCGAGTTTAGAACACACCTGTCTCTTTCCACACTAAAATAAGTAAACTACGGAGTTCTTGGCATCTCAGGCTTCACAACGTATTGAAAGTGAATTAGGATTAATATGTCACGTAACGACGTAGAATTTGAATTTATTTATGGCCTTTAGGCATCTATAGCTCAGGCCGGGATAGATGAAGTAATGCTGGAAGATAGTCGGCCAGAGCCTAGTTTGTAGGTACCATCCGGGAATTTGACCGGTGTGGCTGAGGAAAAAAACGTTAAACAGTCAGGATGGGCGGTCTCTGCGGTCGTTCCCACGAGCTTCCGAATGCCAAGCCAACGCTCTCCCAACTGAGCTACAGCCGCTCGGTAATACAACGCAGAAGTCTAACTACTTGTTTACGATTGTTCTCTCTCTCTCTCTCTCTCTCTCTCTTTTTTTTTTTTTAGACCCAAGGACTTTTATTTTTAAACAATATCATAGCACACGGGTGATAAAAACACAATCGGTACTTTCTACACATCTTATATTCCTCTGGAAGTTCAAATTTTAGATGACTTTGAACCAACATCATCACAAACACTGATTAGGAACTAGGTAAGCAGGTAAAATTATTTAAATAAATAAAAATACGAAAATACGAATAAACCGTAAAGGTATCCGAACTAACTGATTACAGACTGATCATGTCTGTATATTGTGTTGCTTTGATACATGGTTTTATCAGTCACTACTGTTACTACTACTACTACTACTACTACTACTACTACTACTAAAAAAAAAACCTACCTTCCTACCCTCTACAATTTTACCTAATCTGAGCTCGTGATGATGTTGGTTCAGAATGATCGAAAATTTGAGAACAAAAGCGCCTTCTCTTAGAACAGAATACGTAGCAGTTTCTGTTGAGTTGAAGGAAAAATAAATTTTAATAAAATACAATAAAAAAACGTACCTTCAGCCAATTCGTCGCCAGCTTCTGATATACAACCCCTAAAATTAAGAAAGGAAAAAAAAAATATATTAGCAATAAATTAAATATAAACTCTGGAAATAATTAGTATTAAGTAGCACCAAAAAGATTGAACAGAACCAATATAGAGTATAAGATTAGTAGAAATATTTTTTCATATATTGCCCAGCTACTCACCACCCTACTGTTTATCTATTCCCCAAGTCACTGACGTAACAAGCAGCGAAAGAATTAATTATTTGTGGAATAAACATTCCCTACCAAACTCACATGTTTAGGTTAATGTAAAGCAAAGATCTCCAACAAAAGATGACAGCACTATCTCCGAATATGTCTAATGTATTTCTATCGTTGTATGAAATTTCAATGCTGCTCCTACAAATTCAACTTTAGAGAGTTCCAACTTTCACAGAAGAAAGTTCATAACCTATTCAAGAGTTCTATCCGTGCCGATTTTTTATTTTCTTTTGTGTACATTCTTGAAAGAGTGTTCACTGTTATACGTTTGGATATCCATAAAAACAATAAAGCTATTTCAACAATGAACAAGAACGAAAATTAAGAATCTGCATTGATTGAACTCTTCAATTGGCTATGAACTTTCTTCCCTGAAATTTTGAACTCTCTCGGCTTGAATTTGTAGGAGCAGCATTCAAAATCCGTGCAACGATAAAAATACATTAGACATATTCGGAGATAGTGCTGTCATCTTTTGTTGGAGATCGTTGCTTTACGTTAACCTTAAGGGCAATTTTCACCAACTTGAATAAACTACAATACTGGAAGACCTGAACTACTTCACGTGGACGAATCATGATACAATAATAGCACTTTACCTTGCGAACTACCTACGATCGACCTCTCTTGGTGAAATTAAAACACACTATTTTTTAAATTCATTTTGAAAGAACAATAAGGTTTACGAATAACAAACATAAAAATCAATTAAGCTCTTCTTTTCTTTTTGACTCTTCTTTATTCCTTTCTCGCTTTCGTTTATTTGCTTTTGGTCTATTTTCCTCCCTCCCTCCTCCATCATTACCATTTTTCTCCCTTTCCTTCTAGCCTTACTCATCACTTTTTCCCTAGGGGTGTTTCGATATATCGGTGTTATCGGCCACTTTCTGGAGTATCGGTATCGGCAAATGGACACCGATACATTTTCCGAATTATTTTTAATTTGTTTAATATTAACAACAGTGACACTCATCTTTCATGGGTCTCTTTAGACTTAAAATTCGTCTAAATGATTATCGATTTCTTTATGCCTTTGATTTGCACTACTCAACTGATATTTTTAGTCCGTCTTTGCCAAAATAGTAGCTCATGTTAGAAAGAAGAAGTAGTAACTGAAGGAAAGCCAAAGATAAGGAAGGCACAACCAGGATTCGAATTTCGGATCTCAAACGAGTCAGAGGTTTCGATGAAGAACAAAATACTTTGCAAGTGAACCACTCTACGCCCACACTGTCAGTATTTTCCCTTTAGTCTTTACTTACATATTAGAAAAGGTAACGGTGTTTCCTGTACAATGCACACGCGCCGGGAACGGCGCATGGGGGACTCCACATATTCTCGACCTGGTCAATTTCACGCTCAGCCGCCTTTATCTCCCAAAGTGCCCAGGAGTACAAAGGACAGTTCGGTACTCAATTTGATAATATATTTTCTGTGTCTAACGTAATATGAAATTCTGCTTTATAATTTTGTATGTGAAATTTTGGCCTTATATCTAATATATATTATTACAATGTTGATAAATTCATTATTTTGAAAAAGTCTTATAATATATACGAAATGTGTCCAAAAGTATCGGTATCGGCCTCTTCAGTATCAATGGAAAAGTGGTATCGGTACATCCCTATTTTCTCCTCTACTTTGTCTCTAATTCTTTTTTTCTTCTTTTTTACTTATGAGGCGAAGGACATCCTTCCCACATCCCTTTCCCGTAGACTTCTCTCGTTCTTCTTTAAAGGATTTCCGTGTTTGAGAAGGCGAAAGGGATGAAAAAAAAAATCCAATAAAGGGGTATGCCTGTCCCCTACCGTCCAAATTTCCTCTTTTTCTCATGCTTTCTTTCCCTTCTTCGGCATCTATCCCTCAGACCGGGGTAGAGGATGGGGAAGGCGAGAGGACGAGAAAAAAACAAAAGATGAAAAGGTGTCCTCACCCTCATTTTTTCGTATAGTCTCTGTTTCATCTTTCTTTTTTAAAGAAGAATCGAGAAAGAAAAGACCTTGGGGAACAGGGACGAAGAAGAAATGAGATCATTTTCTTCTTTCGCTAAACTTTCTTTCGTTTGTTTCTCCCCTTTCTCAGGAAGAAGAGGGTGAAGAAGAAATGACAGAGCAGGAAAACAACAAAAAAGGAGAGAGAAGGAGTACGAAAGGAACACACACACTCTCTGTCCTTTCCTTGGGGTACTTGAGGACGGGGACACTCACAGGTCAAGATAGGGTATGGGAAAGGAATGTCCTCGACCATTCCCCTACCCCATCCCGACTCTTTTCTTAGGAAAAAAGAAGTGTGAAGCTATTATTGCTAGTTTGTAAAAGCAAAAAACTACCGTTAACATGTCTATATTTGAGAAACAACTACAAAATACACCCAAAGTAATCACAGCCGCTGTTTTTTTACGAACTGGGAATATAAACAATGCTAAATAATAAGATGGTACGTTCCATTTTAACTGACTCCACTCTTTTACTTATTCTTACAACTTGGTGTTTCATGAAAATGGATTCGAAGCGAATGTGAAATGGAAGAAGTTCTAATTTCACCAAAAGAAGTCACGTGCTATGACTAAAACAAGTTTTTACTTCGCACAGTTAACTCCACTTAGTAGTGTTTAGAAAAGAATTGTTTCCGTCTGTCCTTTACTAAGCCGGTCGAAAGATTGAGGAATTTTATATAGGAAAGGTAGCGGCCAGATCCTTAGTCCACGTATAGTCTGCTCAAATTGAAGAAAATCCTACGAAACCTCAATCAGACTGCGCAGCAGCAGGGCTCGAAGTTTGTGAACAAGACCACACAGGACTAGGTGAGTGATTTTTCCTCATTCTTCCTTTCCTCGTAACAGTTTTAAATTAAAGTTATACTTGTTAACGCATGAAGAAGTGGACTTGAATAGAGATTCATCATCTTATAAATAAACACAAATTCGAAAGTGCACACAAAAAATGGTCTCTGCAATGGCCGGGAATCAAACCCCCGAAATACCAGTTTCTCTTATCACCTATCCAATTTTTCAGTGTGTGTTTTTCACAATATGCTACCGTACACAGGGTCTAATGTGAAGGAAAGTAGCCTCTACTACAAATCGTGTTAAAACTATTGTCTTAAAACTACATATATCCACATACTATACACAACACAGCAGATAAATACGAGAAATCTAACAGAAAGAGCATGTGCAGTCTTAATACTGAACACAAAAAGAAAAAAATAAAGAACAATTAAAAAGCATACCGTACTGTATAAAAAATATATATATATCATGCCTACTAGCATTTTGTAATGAGCTCTAAACAGAAACAATTAATAGCTGGTTTGCTGAACATAGTTCTTACCAGGGTGCTATTTGTAGGGGGGAAATTCCCTGGTATCTCAACTGTTTTCTTGTAGGGTGGGAAAAACAGTATTTACGTCGAGTACTCCAATAGGCTGCTTGAGCATTAATCCCTCCCCCCTCATTCGGTGACAAATAACAACCTGGTTCTCATCTTTTGAAACATACATATTTTGCACACACTGCACAAAAAAAAAAAAAAATGTGGTTTTCTACCGGGTAGCTTAATGGTAAAGTTACCTCCTTTTAGGACGTGGATAAAGGTTCGATTCCATAACCAATTTTTCTTAGAGTCTTGCCATTGGTGATACAAGTCAGTGACTCCTGCTACTAGATCACTAAGACTGGGTTGTTTCCAATAATATCGCTACTGCATACTACCACTAGACATAAAATTGTGTCAACTCGTTTAACACTGCTTTCTATTTTATTTTATTTTTCAACGAAAAAACAAAACAAGTACATTCATACAAAGATACGTATATTCATACATAGACACAGCTCGAAACTTCTTTCAGAAGTATTTTAATTCTACGAAAATTCCTACTTCGAGCTATCTAGATTGCCGTGTACTTGTGCAAAGACACTTTTACACTCACCTTGACCTGTTCAAAACTTTTTATTTCAAGGAAATCTCTGAACGGTTTCTCAACTGTCATACAAGCCAAAATACCTCAGATTTCAGTCTGATTTCATGCAATTAGAACTCAAATTACTTTCTTATTAAAGTCGTGAGATCAGAGTATCTTCATTTAAATCCCCATCCCCACCTTTATGACAGCGAAGAACATTTTAAGACATAATTGATGTATCAAAGGTGTTACGTAAACCTTGGTCCATGTTTAAATTTTAATTTTATTTATGGTCTTTAGGCATCTAAGGCTCAGGCCGGGATAAGAGAGGGGGAAAGGATGCTGGAAGGTGTCGGTCAGGGTCTAAGTTACCAATTACAATTAACTATGAAGAAGGGAGTGTCAAAGTGTCTTACATATCTATGATTTTAACTTAACATGCACACTACATAAAAAAAACAGAAGTAGCTGCACGTATAGAATAAGCGTTACGACAGAGACGTTCAATAGAAAGCTGAGAATAATACTTAAGTCGTGAGTTATTAACAAAAAGAACGTTTTAATGGCATCACCAAAACTACAAGGTAGGTTTGTATGCTTCCACATACCCAGATTCCTGCGTCTGAGAACTGCGATTCACCAAACCAGCTCTAGGGAAGCAAACAACTTGAATTGAATAACACAATCAGGGAAGCATAAATTAAAGCATAACCAGCATAAAGATTTTGTATTATTTCTCACACGAAAAAAAAAAAAAATATCTAATATAAAACTTACAAACAGAAGCACATTGTAGGTAGGGTCAACTCACAAATATACGGTCTAGCACAACAAATTAACTGTCCTGAGTACTTGAAGACCGTTAAAAAGCAAACTCACTTGCTGAGAACTAAGACTGTGAACCTCCTGAAAGCAGATTGACGTGGTCCACTTTCTTGTCCCCAAACAAAAGTTACATGAACAAATCATTATACCCGTCAAGACAGTGATCACTCTAATTTTGTGAAACAAATTACCACCACACGAACAAAGGCAGATACAGAAACTGCATTCCAACGAGATCAGTGATGAAGTACGAGTTCTCCCACGTGTTCGACCCAGGATATTTAGCCCACCCGCACAAAAACCACTGCACTCAAGGTGATTCAATGAAAGGAAATGATTTGTTCGCTTAGAGTGTCTGAAGGCGACTTGGTCGTTCGATTTTGAACATGGTTGTCACCTGTTATCATTGCTGATCTCTTTTTGTCATGACATATAATTGAATTGATTTATACTTTTTCAGTTTACTAACGTTAAAAATATAATTTAGAAATATTTCCCATAAAGAAAGGAAAACAGAAAAGAAACAAAGTACGTAAGTGAGTATGTATGTATATGTATTTTGCCTCGATTCAATATCCATCAAAATTTTTTCTTTTTGGTTGTTGAATGTGTCACGAAGGCACAGTGAAAGCAATTTTGAAACTCATTTTGAATGGTGAATTATTTTTTACTTAAACCATACTAGAAGAATGACATTCTAAGAAACTTGCGGAGAAAGCGACCAAGTTATATGGAGAGAGAAAAAAAAAAAAGCGATTTGTCGCTCGACCAGTCGCCCTACGTAAGGCAGGCCTTAAAAGATAATGCGTAAAACCTTGAAAACCGTCGGAGAGGTGAAAGTAGAAGACACATGCATTTACTTCATTTCACACTGCATTCTTTCGAGTTTTGAATGTAAATATATGGTTTACATACATCGTCTGTTCCCCTCATTCCACTGCTTATTACTTTCATTATTGAGCTATTTATTTAAATTTATTAATACGGAGGGTGTAATTTATGAAAATAACAATCACGGGATACACAAGTGAAAAAAAGAAGGGTTGAGAACTATTGAACTAGACTGAATATGAATTGGTCCATACAATAGTACGTAAGAACTGATAAGAGCAGCTGTTCTCTTAAGGCTTCACACAAAATTCGATATCCAAATAACACATCAATAGGCTTCGCAGTCCACAACCATTACACTACGTTAGAAGAATGTTTATTTCTCAGGATAGTTCCCCCGGGCACAACTTTAGGCAAAGAAATTAAGAAAGTAAGGGCAAAAGGCTTTAGTTTAGGTTCCATTAAGACAGATCACTAGTGAGACTGAGGGAAAATTGATAAACCATTCGCCAAAACACCACGGGAGCCAAAAGAAAAGATTTCTATTCAAGAAGGAATAATACGAGGGTTGGTTAATAATGTTTACACTGTCCCTATACAGAGCATTGTGCAGCCAATTCTAAAAGCACTTATGACCGACAAACATGGTCCAACTTCACCTCGACTCATTTTCTACGAGTAAGGGTACATTTCCAGCTGAAACAGTTTCTTGCAAGAGGTAACTGGGGTCTATTACCTCAAAAGAGTTTGAAAACCTTTCCGCAAGTTCCCAGTAATTAGAACATAACCTAATTCTCATTCTTCCCGAGAGATTTTTCTGAAAGCAACCTCACTGCCACCTTGTGGAAGTGTATGTGTGGCCCAATAACATGTGACAGACGAAGGTTTGGGTGAAGTCGGACCAACTGGTCATTTCGAATTGCTAGACCATCCTCCTCACAGCCCTGATCTGGCACCCAGCGATTATCATCTGTTCGAAACCATGACAACGCTCTTGACTTGACAACAACAGGCAACTACTGACCAAATGAAGAATGCCGTAACGCTCTGCCTCCGGAGCCTCGACACTGATATTTTACCGTGACTGAACTGACGTCTCAGAGGAATAGAAGTATGGAGAAAACAGTATGTTTATAAAAGTGATATATGGTAAGTTGTAATACGGGTTGTAAATGCATTCACAGACAGGTTATCTGTTACATTATTTACTACACAGTCTTTGTAATAGACATGACTGTCCACACGCATTTATCACGTAGGAAAAAAAAAGTAGTTTAATCTCGATAATTAGACACAATCGCAATTAACTTCACTTTCACACTCAGCGACATCAAGGTCAATGTCACCTACTTACATTATCTTTTAAACTTCTGGGTACATTACATAAACTCAAAGATATCGAATTAATTTCCTATACTCTACGTTATCTCGAGGTGAACCTCTGTCCAAGTCGAACAGTGCAAGGAAATTTTCTAGTACTCATCAAAGTCTTGTGGTGTGATGTTCTCGTGCTATTATTAGCACAGTCACACGAAAATTCAACGTGAACAAGTTGGTTATTCCAATCTCACTATACCCAAATATGGCAAGAAGTCTTCTAACGTATAGAGTTCCAATTAAATGATGAACTGATGTTAGGCAAAATACATATCTATTATTTAAAGTTAATTAAAGCTTATTTTGGCCCAGTACGTCTGTTTAACGCTTACTGATAATTCAGCCTAATTCAATTTGCTAAGCCGGAGAGAAAGAGGCCACTGGGAAGACCGATACGTCGTTGGGTTGACAATATTAGAAAGGATCTTCGAGTGAGTGAATTATTATCAACGTCCTAAACGAGCTTCTAAGGACCGGACCTACATTTTTTTTTTTGGCAAAGTGGGCTCCGAATCACGGCGTACAACTGAGCCCGTGACAACACGCAGGCACACAAAGCGAGCACTCTAACCTCTCGGCCACCCCGAGGTCAAGGAATCTTCTTGATGTTGCCCAGGATAGAATCCAATGACGAACATGTTACTGCGGTGATGAACTTGCGAGTTAATTACTTTAATGCCTATTTTTAAATTTAAATGGTTATTAATAGACATTTCCTTGTTTTTTATTTTATCAAAACCACTGCATTTTTACAACCAGTTCATATTCATTTAATAAATAAAAATAAATTACTTTTTTGTGGTGTGGACTCTACGAGGAGTGGTGAGAAAAAAAAACAGGAAGAGTTTGAAACGTGGATATGGAGAAGGATGGAAAAAAAAATCAACTGGATACAGATAAGATAAAATTAGTTTTATGGGCGGTAACAGCACTATGGCTTACGCCCGTCGGCGAAGTACTGAAGTGGGCGAGAGACGAAAAATAGAGAAAAAAGAAATTGGTGAGGACATTAGCTGTGCGAATATTGCACACAAAAGGACCCAAAGAGAGGAAGAAGACAAATCCAGCTCCTTGACAATACTAAGGAAGATAAAAAACCGTATGCTGACACAAAAAGGAACGCGCATGATCGGGATGATGGTGGGGGCTTAGCTTGCCTTCAAGGACCTACAGCTTTCGAAAGAACACTGATGATGGTGATGATTTATTTCAATTCCGAGAAATGCAACATGTCTATGCAAATCGGAACAATTTTTATATTACATCCCATGATACGAAGACATTTCTCTATAACTGTTTATTAAATCATACTGTATGCCTGTTATAGTTGAATTTAAGAAAATATATTGTATTTACTTTTTGTCAGCTTTCCATGATAAATTTTAATTGCATTTTCTGCTTTTTGTGATTTTTAGTGCCATGCCTTGAACAAACTATTCGCACACACGGATGATATCGATTTAATACGGAGCGACAACATAACACCTATGTCTTGGTAGAAGGTTATGATGATATAGTCTACAGGTGAAGGTACAGAAAACAAAATACATTTGCCGAAACACAGAAGATGAAGGGAACAAACTATTAAAAGTGAGATCATAGGGAAAGTAAACAAATTTAAACACTTGGGAACCCGGCCTGAGCCTTAGATGCCTAAAGGACAAATAAAATTTAAAATACTAGGGAGCATACATAACGAGGTAACGGAAGAAATAAAAAACCGCTTCGCTTGTTTCTACTCAGTCCAGAAGCTCCTAACCTCGCGATTAATATTAAGAGAATTGAAATTGGAAATATACAGAACGGTTATTCTCCCGATAATACTTTACGGTTGCGAAAGTTGGAAGTACGACCCTAGCAGATGAACATAAATTACGTGAGTTTGAAAATAAGGTTTTGAGAAAGATATACGAGACGAGACGACTGGAGAATGGAGGAGACTGCATGCTGAAGAACTTTACGACTCACTCGATGTTGTAAGAATAATGAAATCGCGACGACTAAGATGAACAGACCATGTAGCTCAGATGGGAGAGAAACGAAGATTATATGCCATCGTGGTTGGTAAACCGGAGGGAAAGAGACCGTCAGGAAGACCGAGACAACGTTGGGAGGATAATATTAGAAGGGATCTCAAGAAGTAGGTGTTTGTGATAAAAACTGGCTTGCTCTTGCTCAGGACAGAATCCTATTGAGAACGTTTCTTACTGCGGCGATGAACTTGCGAGTTCTGCAAGCCATATATTCCACTACGGTTTGGAAGCCGAAGGGAACGGGTCCATTAGGAGGGCAATATTAGAAGGGATCTGTAAGATGTACGCGATTGTGATGAAAACTGGTTGATCTTAGAATTCAATGGCGGACGTTTGTCACTGCGCTGATGAACTTGCGAGTTCCGAATGCCATAGAGTCAAACATCTGGGTTTTATTCAGAGGAAGAAAATGAAAATTCCGAAGGCTGATATCAAATAGCTAAGATCTACTCAACAAACAACACAAGACACTATTTTTGCACACATTCAAAGTTCTGAGTAAAATTTCATCTATGCACCGTAGAATTGGAAATTCATTAAAATTAGTGCCGGCTTAAGATGACGAGAAAAATGTCGATGTTCTGTTTCTACAAATCCTTTCTAAATACTATAATAAAAACAGAGTAAAGTTAGTGACGAATACTGTTCAAATATGTCAGGAGATCCAGTGTGACAAGTGCCGCCCTCCTTGGCAATGTGGTGACTAACCAGGTGCCAAGAACTAGATATCTGATGCCAACTTTCCAAGCATTTGATGTGATGTATTGCACCTTCTTGTTTACAGAACAGCTCAACATAGATACAAGATGCACGTGTGGTCCAAATAGCGCTTTTCTGTAAATAATGCAAAAACCCAAGCCTTGGTCAACGAATGCTTCTTCCCACCACAAATGTTACGGGTTCAAATCTCGACGAATTAGTTCTTGGTACGAGTTCAATGTCCTTCTTTAACAGGAGAGAGATAACGTGTAATCGGTTGGTCCAGAGCTTGAAAGTACGACTCAGCAAACTTGACTGTATTTCTTATTTTTTAAACTTACTTTCCGTTTCTCAGTAATACCAAAGACCTCATAATAAATAGACTTATCACGCTTCCCCATTTTTGGCTGCGCTAAAACTAATGGATTTTTGTTCAGAGCACGTGATTTTGAATCCATCCGCTAGGTAGCTCTGCCATAGA
>JAGDQP010012709.1:0-49593 GCA_022664845.1 Lepisma saccharinum
TTTCATTATTATTTTTTCAAATACACTAAAACAAAGTGTCTTGACAGGATATCTGTTCAGTATAAAGAAGCTAAGAAACACTGTCTTGTCCTGTATTGAAAACTAAATGTTCATAGCAAGAGTAAAACAAAAGAAAATGAACAAATTACAATAACAAGATTAAAAAATGCGCCTGCTCAAAAACAAAACAATGGGACTTTCACTACAAATCTGCTTACATTCAAATTTGAATTTTATTGATGACCTATAGGCATCTAAGGCTCAGGCCGGGATGGTGTAGAGGAAGGGATTCGGGAGGGTGTCGTCCAGGGCCTATGTTGAAGGTGATATCTGGGCATTTGGCTGGTGTGACTGAGGAAAACTCCTGGAAAAACCTAATTCAGAATGCTCGACCGCTGGGATCGAACCCAGAACCTTCTGAATGCTACGCCAACACTATCACTGAACTACGGCGACTCGGTAAGTCTGCGTACATGTTGAATTTGACTGCACTGAATTAAAATACCTAGGTACTTGACATAATTAATTTTCTTAACTCTGGTATGCCAGTTAAATAAAATTAAATTAAAATTGCTTTATAGATATTCCATAGAACACCGAAGACTTCTTCTGGAACTGTTTGTGATGATCATAACGGATATTGAGTCTTACGGTATCTGGTTATTTTCACAGCTGAGTTTTATTTCATATTATCCAAGGACTTTAAGACCGAATCTCTTTCATGACCATTGTTTTTATCGAGTCTGATTTGACGGTACTTTCAGCGAATGTCATCATTTCAATACTGAGTTGGAAATGGTAATATAACATTTTTCTCAGCTTTGGTAAAAGAAAAAGCCTGATGGAGTGACCCTTTAAACCACTACTCTCAGAAACTGCGTTAGCCTAGGCATATTTCCGTTCCATCTATTTTAAAGTAACGTAAGATTTTCTGAAACAGCACACATGATGCCTGTTTCTGGTAGCTCTTAGAAGGTCCAACATGCTGTTCGTCGTTGCTACTTGGACATAGTCACGGTCCACATCGTTGTCATTAAGTGTGTCCGAGCTAGCAGTGGTGATTAAGTCCATTTCATTATCATCAGCATAATTTGAAACATCCTCCATCCTGTAATAGATCTAATATTCTTATTTGTATCTACAAAACACTTTACTTAAAAGGACATGTATTGTTTGACAAGAACAGCAGCAATAAAACCATCACTTATTAGCGCCATTACTTAAGTTTCCAATAAAAGATTTCAAAGCAGCTCCTCTCACAACCTTTTTCTATAAAAAGTACTGGTGGCAGCCATCTTGTCACGTGATTATGTAGAGTGAATCTCATTGACAAGGACATAGAATGAAACAAAAATTACACAAATACAAAAGCCTAATAACATAGAATAACACTCTCGTCACGGACAGCTTATTAGTCAGTGACTTAGAATAAAACAGGATGATTTTTTTCTGTAACTTTGGGCGACATAGAATAAAACAGTTCTCAGGTTTTCATATTTCCTGCAGGAATTGAGCAGAATTCTTACAGGATATTGATAATGTACGGAACATAGAACACATTTCGAGTAAAAAGTCAATTTTCAATTTTTGTGACATAGAATAAAACAATTCTTACGCGACGATTTGACTCCTTATTTTCAAAGAATTTAGTGTCTAAACATCGAAGATCTAATAATTATTATAGTAATTATTATCATAATAATTCTAGCAAATATTATTAATAACGTCTGCTTAATTATGCCAATTGGTCAAACTATTCGAATGTAACAAATACTAGTAGTTACTAGATAGACCATAACTTGTTCACGTAATCTGTCTTTTCCAATAATGCCACCTATGTTAGGTAGCCGCGTAACGAATATATCTCTTCACATTAAATAATAATAAAATTGTTTTGTTGAAACTGAAAAAAAAAAGTTATATGTGCACCGAGAAACAATTTTCTTAGGAGTGAGATATCAGCATTCTCATTTTAAATTAGATCAGAATGCCAATATCTCATTTCTAACAAAACTGTTTCTCTGTTCACAGATAACCCTTTTTACTTTCAATTTCAAGAAACAATTTTTACTGTGTTCCTTCAGAAGCTACGAATTTGAGTAATACAGGAGGTAAATTTAATACTCCCTCTTTCTCTCTGCATGAAGAGCCAGAAAGTGAAAGTAAAATTTTTCCGCTGCAGTTTCTTTCGGGAGGGAAAACATAAGAAAGAAACAATCACCCAGAGAGCTGGTTGGCTATACAACATGTTGTTGCCCAATTTATCTGAAAACTGTGTAAGATCAGGAAGTGTCGGTTGTTTAAAGCGTGGAAACCAAGTCACTGGAGCAAACAAGTAAGAAACAGTGTACGAGACACACCGCGATATATAGCTGTGTGTGTGGACAACAGGATATCCTGCCTAAGTCTATGGATTCAATCGACTTCTTAAGAAAGGGGAAAAAATAAATTAGAGAAAGAGAAAATGGGGAATGAAAAAAATAACGTTGTTTAGATAAAATATTTAATGAATTCAAGGGAGGAAGAAGTTTAAGGAAACATCTGAACTGTCGGAAGACATAACATTAAATTTCTACTCCTCCGCACGCACATTGTAATTAGATTGGGCAATAATGTAAGGAGAATGCTACTTACTGATTTTTTTTAGAGTAACGGAGAAAATCGCTGCACAATTATTTACTGATAAGAATCACTTATATAACTGGACGTATACCTCATCATTCGTCTTATCTCATGAGGAGCATTCGTTTTCTATGGTTAAGTTGCGCATTCGTTTAGATTTTAACTTTGATCATTACGTCACTAAAGTCGGTTACATATTACTCTACAATAACGCTACAAACCTCGTATGTGAAAGGGTCTGGGCTTAAACAGTAATGCATAATACTGTTATATAGATTTTCTTATGTTTTTCTAGCTTTGACCATAGTATTTCAAATTAGTACCTTGACAGCACGCGAGCTGTCGTTCTTCTTTATTTACTGGTGGTAAATATTTCAAATCAAATAACTATCATCCCTAACTTAAAAGCTAGACTATCTATCTTATATTTTGAAACGTATTTAATAAAGCCTACTGTATTTAATATTGACTGTTAAAACAATTAAGAAAACAATAAACAATATAAATTTCTATGGTTTGATGAAAATTATTGCGCTGATAACATTTGTATCTTAGTAACAATTTCAGAGTTTTTTAAAAATTATATTATTATGGCTTCTGGTGAATGTGCTACTTACAATATACGGAAGTTACATTGAAATTGGCTAAAAGATTCAAAACAATTTACAAAAATAATTTGATCAAATATTGCAAATGTCTACCACCGAATTTACAAGAATTATGCACATTTTAGTTTCAAAGGAAAAGATCGTGTTAATATCCAATTTGTTAGTAGCAATTCCGAGCTAAATATCTTTCAAGATCAATTTAAGCTATTAATAGCAGGATAGTCACGGTTTTTCAAATTTTTAGTGTAAATGTGTAAAAAAAAATTGCATTATTAGTGACATTTTGTAATTTAGAACTGATATATCATAGATTGTGGTAATAATGTTAGACTACGCACTGTGATACAGAAACAATAGTACTCATAATATAAACACGCTTCTAGCTTTAATTAATGTTGTATATTTTATGATACTCGAACTTATTAGTCAGTTTTTTGCCTATTACAAGCTACATAATACCGGTACACAAAAGGATAAAAGTACTATTTTATTTACTTATTTATCTTGTTTATGAGTATTCAAGCATTTTCTTTCAATATCACGGATATAATCATTTCACTGCAAATAGAATAATATATATATATTTTTCATTTTCAGGGAGGTTACAAAATCCAATTGCTGGATAGTTTGCAAAGGCCAGTGCTAGATCTGACTCCTGTTACTGCTGATTCTGAATTTGTAAAAAATGATGTGACGTAAGTATTAAAGTTGATTTACTTTTCTTCCCTTCACACTTCTTTCTTATTAGTTTCCTAAGAATGTATATTTTTTATAGATACCTTTATAGTCTATACTTGATGGTAATAAATGGGACTCTTCATTTATTTTGTGAATAGTATAAAATTTTACATCTAAATGAGAATCAATCAGAAACTAATCAGGGACTAACTAATCAGAAACTTTCTCCTGAAAAGTTGTTGTGATTTTCGTTAATTACTCGCTTTATGTTTATGATAAGCAATTCGAGTGTAGCAATTACTGTCGACCCGGAAGCTTTGTTCAAGCTTATGCATATCATAATCACGCCCAATTCTCGTAATGAACTTCCGTTTCTATTGGTAGAGATGTTTATATCTAAGAACCTTCTGAAGAGGAGTTTCTTTTGTTTTACTACAAGTATAATTTAAGACCTCGCTGCAAAGTTTGTTTCTGTTTGGTAAGATTGCATTTTACATTCATAGAATATGTTAAATTGTACCGCACCTTTGGCTTAAAGAATCAGCCATATCCAATTTCAAACAACCTCCCTATTGTTGAAATCGACTTTGCTTCACTGATTCGTGAAGTCAACAGACAGTTTTTTCTTTTCCCGTAATATTGTCATTTTTGGACTCAACTGTTTTTTTTTTCAGCGAGGTCTTCAATTGAATCGTTAATTTCAGAAACCCGCTATCAGTCGTGTTTCACTTATGGTTGATAGCGGGTTTCTGAAGAAAACGATTCAATTATACTAAATCATGTGTCCTATCACAGCTGATGGGACTTGCAGTTATGCAGTATACAACATAAGGGATTAATCATGTACACTAAGATCAGTTGAACTATCAAATAACATCCTAAATGATTTTACAAACTTACTTATTCGTATTACCACGGCTTTGTTGAAATGCATAGCGACTAGATTATTTACAACATATTCGATTTCTCTTGTTACATTCACAGTTTGGTGTCTAAATAACCAACGTAATAATAAAAAAAATATATAATAAAAGTTATACTCCCCTGATATATAGCATTATACATAGCCTCCAAAAGAAAGTTAGAGTAGATTTCTATAATCGTACATAATGATGATTTGGTCTTCTTTTTTTTATTTACTATCGATTCTCGATTAAAAGAAAAGCAAATTCTGTTTATGATATTCCTTCGTTCTGTGTTGAACAACAAGCACCACCAAAAAAAAAAAAAAAGCTTGGAGTAACAACATATTTCAAGAGGAATTAGTAGTCAAACGTTCTTGTTAGTAGTGAAAAAGGAAACATGACTACAGTACAATAAAAGAAAGAGTGAAATGCGAAAGATGGCATACTAATACAAACACATTGAAGTAATTCCGATCTGTATTATTTGTTATAATTCCTTTCCAGGGCTAGCAGTTGTAATTTTCATAATTTTCCAGAGCGCCATTAAATGATTTAAGAAACAAGTATTTATTTAACTTTTTAGTTTCAAATACTTAATTAAAAACTTTTCCGAGTTCCCAGCAGCGCCTTCAGAACGTCGAATATATACAATTTATTAACAATCTTGGAATTTCTTAAAGAAGATTCGGTTTACATCCACCTTGTATTTCGGAATTCAAGATTTTGTTTATATTTCAGAATCAAACAGCGACCTATGGAACACATAGATATTTTAAAATTTCTTGTTTCCAGCTGCTGCACGTTGAATTTTGGAATGGAAATTTTACTTCAGGATTGAACTCAGCGATCTTAAAAACCCCAGATATATATAATTTCACGAAAATAAGGTGACATTTCAAAATTAACATATTTCGGTCTGCCGCCATCTTGGATTTTAGAATTACATTTTTTTACCCTCGCTATCGAATTCAGTGACTCTTGTAATCCAACAAATAAAATTTAACAAAAATCCGTAAATCGGAAATATTTTAAATTTTCGTTTCCGGCTCCTGTCTTACTGGTTTGTGAAATTAAAAGTTTACTTCAGAATTGAACTTAGCGACCTCTTAAATCTCCAGGTATACAATTTCACGAAAATTGGGTTATATTTCAAAATTAATAGTCTGTGTTTTAGATTGCCGCCATCTTTGATTTTAGAATTAAAAAATTTTGACCTTGCAATCTAAATCAGAGACTTTTGTTATCTACATAAATTAAATTTCAGAAAAGTTCGTAAATTTTTCACGTTGAATCATTTCAGGTTGACATCAAGGCGCTATGTTGAATTTTGGGATTCAACATTTTTAACTTCAGAACCTACTTTTTTTACTCTTCAAAACCCCTAGATATGAAACTTAACGAAAACCGGATGATACTTAAAAGTTCAAGTTTCTGCTCTGCCTCCATCTTGGATCTTAGAAATCAAGATTTTTTACTTGAGAATCTAGTTCAAAGACTTCTGAAACCCCATATATGAACTGAACACCAGGAAAATCGGATAATGTTTTTAAACTGAGTATGCGCTGTCTCCATCTTAGATTTCGAGGTTTAAAATGTTTTACTTCAGAATGAAACTCAGAACCAGAGATGAAATTTTAGGAAAATTAGAGTGGTATTATACTTACAGTGTGCGTTGGTCTGCGGAATATTCCCATCACTAATGTACTTGTATATCAAGCAAGACTAGTTTTTACCACCAAGCCGAGATTATTTTCTCCGCACCCTCCTAATTTTAGAAACATTTTGGTATATACTAATCTATACTATACATTAAGTTCCCGGTCACACATGTCAGAGTGCTAGATGTAAAAAAGCACCTTCTTATTACGACTACAGCTGTCTCAATCAGCACAGCTGAAGAAACTACACTTTTACATTCTAAAGGAACCTGTCAAACTTCAAAGTCATATAAATCCTAACCTGCACATTCTGCCGTGCGTTCTATGTCTGAGATACAGGCGGCCCTTAAACATCCTTATCAACCCACACTTTTCTGTCAGTAGTAGACTCGATGCTTCAGTTTTCGCACTCACTGCATAACAGTGACTTTTGTGCGAGTTTTCGTTATTCCTACTCTATGCCCTACTATAAACACATCCAGACGCCGTCTCTGGGAAGGATCATTCATTCAGGGTTTAAAAAAAAGAAAACTGAAATACGGTCTAATCCTGCGGCAATCTCCGGTCCCCCCCCCCCCCAACATCCGCATTACCTTACTTCATCTGTAACCCATTTTCTGCATAGCTTTATATCGTAGTTTTTTCCATCGCAAGTACCCCATATCTTTTCAATATAATTATTTTCCATTTTCTTGGATTCCGTCTCCTCTCCTACCGCTTTTCTGTTTGACTCTATACATGGGTCAGTTTTCTACAAAAATCAATTTCAGTTCCAGTTCCCAATTTCTTGCGTGCTGCAAGAGTAGTATTAATATCACAAAAGTAGTATTAATACAGAACCAAAATAATATAATAATGGAAGTCAAGCATATAAGAAATTATTACAGTGACATAAATATAATTAAATAAGCAACATTAATTATTGCACCATAAATAATTAAAACGTATTTTAGCAAATCCACGAGATCTGGATTCTGCAATCGGCACTTGCTTAAATAACAGTTATATGTAAAAAGTACCCCTCGCGAACCATTTTTAAAATTTAGTTCGTTAACAGTCTTCTAGGTGTGAATGAATGGTCAGTTACTTACAGAAAATATAAGAATGGCATTCAAGGAAACACTGTTGCTACTTGAGACGGTGCCATGAGAGTGAATATTAACTCGATAAACATATACACTTAGGCCTTCAGTTATTTTAATGTAATTTAGATATGTCATCTTCCCTACTACTTTTTTAAAATAAAACTTGAGTACGCCACTGCACTTACTGTAATTTGCTCTAGAAAGTGTTGAACTAAAATTAATTTTGTGAGATACTAAGAAAGCTAATTTATTTTGCAAACCGTCATTTGTAAAGCAAATTAAATATATGTTAAATGTGTAGGCGTGGAATATACGTCTACATTATGTGAACGTCTCGAGGAAATATACCACAGAAAACATGTAATTTTTCTAAACAACAGTAAGAAACGGGGCGGAGCCTTATGAGATTTTGTTTTTCGTTTTCACATGAGTTAACCCAGTGTGTTAACTAACACACACACACATACTAAAGTAGAAGGAATAATATAACCGTAATAATTACTTTCGGGAACACGGAACATGTATCGGTCTGAAAAGCCATGTGTTTAAGAAAACATTATTTTGCTTTTAGTCTGAATGCAAATTGAACTTATTATAATACTCCCCACAAGATGTCTGCTGTTACCGAGATCGATGCGTAACTATTCTGATTGAGGTTTTCTTTAACTCCGCTAGAAAAAAAATAGTGCTTTGAGTTAAACTAGAGTCACCTTCTTCAACGGACAAAATGAGATAATGAATAGGCAACACTAACTGTACAGCCTTTCCATGCTGTAAATGTACTAAAAAAAAAATTCAGGCTTTCAATGATATTCGTAATTTTGAGGATAATAATACATATACGAAGATATGGTAAATTAAAGTAAAATTGTTATATCTTCTACTAGTATTGTTCTAGATTAGTGATGCAGATTTGTTGGGATAAATTAATTATTATTTCCAGAGATGAAAACATTAATGTGAATAACTGAGCTAAGACAAATTCATTACGAAGCGCATCGCATGTTCTTTTATAATATTATTATATTCCTTATATTAATAATCATTTATTTTATTCGAGATGTGACGTTATATTCTCTACTGACGAATGGTTTTGTTTTTAAAGATACGTGTAGCTTTGTATCAGTTCCGCACTAATTGATTCTAATTTTCGCTTACTTTGAGCTGGGGATTGTGAAATTATTGATGCACAGGGATAGAACAAGAAAGGTCAGCAGACGGTGAAAGTTTTACAACTATAGTGACATCTTAAATATTGACATAACAACATGATATTCAACGATCCGTGACAGGTGTGGATGATAAAACCATATTCATACAAATTCGTAAGTTTAATCTGTAGATAAATAGCGTATCATCTTCTCTTAAATATATCATATATATTTTGTCAAAGAGTATCATAAATTCGTTTAGCAAGTTGTATTTTATACTGAAATCATGCATCATGACCATAAATATATTAGTCTAAGACCTAAAGGTAGAATGTAAAGTCTTTTCAATACTTGTCAGTAAGAATTGTACACAGAAGTTCTCAGTTGAAAGCCGATGACGGAGTCTTCATTTAATTGTATACACTACATGTAACTGTTATATAATAGCTTTTTTAAATGCATATGAACCTAATAAGTGGAAGTGTTACAGTGATTGTGGTAACAACATGTAACGGTTATTCTTTCATTGTCATTTTAACATTTTAATGTCTGTAAACCATTATGAATGCATACATTAAGATCATGAATGTTTTTTCATTACTTCCGCTCATCTGCAGAAACATTCTGAAATAACATTCTGTGTATGATTTTTAAGGTTATATAAATTACCACAATAATAATAAAAACATAGACTCCTCACTGAAGATGATATGCATAATTGACTTGCAAAGAATATGATATTTAAACACAGATACGTATTAATATGTAAATATGATAAACTGTAGCTACCTTAACTTCTAATGTTTGAGAACTAAATTACTATTCCTTGAACTTTGTAATACTTTATGTTGTTGTATAAAATAATGCAATTAACAAAATGTAACACAGTACATTGGGCTGTTCAGAATTTTAAACCATGAATATAACCTAATGAAAATACATCAAAGCTTCACTCTTCATAGATGCCAAAACGGAATAAAATTAATAAGTTTTATAGTCAAATTAATGTAATGAGGAATTAATATTTATTTTATCGACACCAATATTTACAAAAACACTGCTATCACATACATGTTTGCACTGCATTTACTATGATCGTAAATAAATCGAGAACATAGCATCGATTATCGAATTGAATACGATTATACCCTTCGTTAAATATCTTAATTATGTATTAGAAAAGCGAATATCTCCTGTAAGTCATATAATTAATATCAGTGTTCGTGTTATTTATTCTTTAATGGAAATTTATTTCTTTGACAAATTTTGAATTCAATTATAAATCTGAAACAAGAAATAAAATGACTTGCTGATTGCTTTTTCTTTCGCTTCTGAATTAGATTCATAGTTAATAGGTCGTAAATCTTATTAATCCTTCCAAACAACAATATATTCACCTGAAAAGCTTGTTTCTATTATCTGAGAGTTATTGTTTTAACATAATTAACGAGAAAGCTTAATTGTAATGGGCGGAGAGTGTCTATCTAACATGATGTTCGTCTCCTCCAGAATGGTCATACAAATTGCCCGGACTATTGTGCTGAGTAACAACTCATTCGTTAATAATACCTTCTTACAAAGTTCTTGAAACATAATATTTTAAATCTTGTGTAGTTTAACGCGCTTATTCATAACATTCTCATTCTTAAAACACTTGTTTCTTCATAATGCAAATTTATAGGGGAAAATTAAATTTTAATTAACATGCAGAAATAAGATTATAGTAGTATCCTTCTATCTTCTCTTCCATGTTCCTGATTAATAAATACCACCTGACTATTCCTTCTGATGCCACAAGGATTTGTATTTTCCTTTTGTCGTGTTTGAGGATAAAAAAATGCTACAAAGAGGAATTTTATCAGAAACGTTAAAGAAAAGGTTGAAAGAAACAATACAAGTAAAGAGCAAACTAAGAAAGAAGTTGAGCAGTTATGAAACCAGTGAAACAGGTATATTGATGAAGATAAATCTAAATGATAAAAAAAGGAAATGAAAGAACGAAAAAGGAAGGTGAAGAGTTGATATGGCACAAGATGTGTGGGAAGAATGATAGAGAACATCAAGAAGCAATTAAAACATACAGGGGAGGATATGAAGATAATACAAATTACTAGAAATAAAGGGGAAGAAAAACAAGGAGCAAATGGGGTTAAGACTATGATATGATGCCCATAGATGATCGTATTAATGAGACAGAGACAAAAGTTAATATTTAATGAGTTATTAGTCGCACGTGATTCGTGGATCCAGAAAGTGAAGGGATAACCTCCTCAGTATGTCAGAAGGTGACCAGCTTCTGACGTTTCCAGAAGCGGTTGGTGTGAAAAAGACACACTGTATAGTGTTGAAACTGTAACATTCTAAGTGTGCTTTTGATTAGAGATCTGACTACTTTTTCCGCATTCATATATCTCTCTGTTTACTAACGAATGAATTTCCTATTTCCTTTATCACCAGCTAATATTGAGATCTCGTAAGACAAATATTGATTTATGTACGTACTTTTATTTTCTCTTCTTCTCGTGCGTATATATGATTGGATAATGCAGTTAAATTGGTAACTGAGATACATAAATGATAGATGCTGAAGAAACATTATACGAGACAGAAGAATTACACTACAGTATATATGTGTAACATAATTATTCCAAGGTATATATGACGAAAGAATACAAATATGATTTACATAAAAATATTTCTTGCTCTTACTTGTGAGAAAAGCGTATGTCTAGCACGGAGCGTAAGAGTGTAGGTTTTCTACGGAAGGCTTTTTTAATAGTAACTTGCCTGCCTTGAAATTTGAAGGAAC
This sequence comes from Lepisma saccharinum, assembly GCA_022664845.1. Taxonomy (NCBI): domain Eukaryota; kingdom Metazoa; phylum Arthropoda; class Insecta; order Zygentoma; family Lepismatidae; genus Lepisma; species Lepisma saccharinum. The sequence continues at coordinate 11,517 of JAGDQP010012709.1, forward strand.
TTCAAATTTGAAATGGCAAATGCTTATAATTTCTTAGAGTATATTGCGAAGACTAGACAACATCGTACAATGAATAGACATAGAAAATGTAGATTTTTCTCTTATACAGATACGTATATAGAGGCAGAAGTTCTTGCTATTTCTTTATTTCATTTATTTATTTAACGAACTACAAAGACAACTTATCGGCGTTTTACTTAGGATATTTAAGAACAAATGAAAGGATTTGGGAAGAAATCGGCTATGATTATTTAGGGTTGCAAACTAGCATTTGCCTGGTTCGACCTAGGAAGATCAATATAAATGGGCGGCCACTGAGTGCGAACGCAAGACCTTCCGAATCCAACCTCTATCAACTGAGCTACGGACACTTGGCGTTCGCTTAACAGTTATTTGACATTTTCATAACTTTCGAAGAATTCTTAAAAGCAAACGAATAGTGTAAGGTTTGGATTTCATCAAAGTAGAACTTGGCTACCTGCAGAAGGCCCCCAAAACTTACCGATACTTCTGTTCTCGTAGCCGTGATTTTGTAACACTTTAACGATTGTCTTAGATTTCTTAGGCTGCTAACCTTTATTACATTTTTTCTGTCGCCAATTGAAAGTTCTCATCCTATACTGTAGATACAGGCGTGAAAGATTGTTTGCTCTAACCTCGGAACAAGGAGAGTGGTGTTTTTTTTTCTTTCGCAAGTTAAGTTCTTATTAGAACGACTTGACAGTAATCCTAGATTGTGCCTCACAGAAATAAGACTATAATTGACTATACTGTTGATTGACTTTGTTCAGTGCGATCACAGATATAATGTCAATTTCATAAGAATTTTAGGCTATGTAGCTTCTAACTTGTGCTAACTTATTAGACAAAAAACTGGCCGAAGATCTCTGATGCCTTGCAAAAAATGTATATCTAATGATTACCTAAAAGGTACTTTCGTTCGAACGGAAGAAGCCAAAGGAAATAAGAAATTAAGAAGGATGGGATCGCTTCAGCACACGTGGTTGAACCAGTAACATATTGTGCTTCACACTTTAGTAATCAACCATTTTGTAAACCTATCTTTCCATGTGATCATTAATATTCGCTTCTGCGCGCATACGTGTCGTTAAAAACTCAGTTGATAGCTCAGAGGAAGGGTTCTTATCTCATTGAACATATAGAATTTTTGTCAAATTTAATGGTACTTATGATTGCCATAAATTCATAACACATTTCCTTTCTAAAATTTACTCAAGGAAACCGAACCTACAGCAGAGTTTGCACAAAATCTTTTAGCTTATTAACAGAGGCTGAAAGCAACGACATTTTTGGTCATAATCATGATGGTCTGGGAACAAATGTTGAACGGACTTAAATTATTCTCAAACTATTCTAACATTAATTCAAATTAAATACAACGTGAAGTAAGTAGTTGGTAAGTTCAACTAGCCGTAAAAATAATCGAATGTAACTTAACCACATATATTGTTACTGGTTGAACAATTCAGGGGTGTATCTAGATACATAACTGACCGGAATGTATACTTTCAACTCTGCTTTTGGATCTAAGACAAATCAATAAAATATTCAGTTATTTTAATAAATCTAATAACGTATATTGATTGACACTTAACTCAAATATTGTATACAGTTGACTCACCAGCATTTACTCTCTCCTTTGAAGAAGAGACAACTTTTCAGTCAACAAAGTCACTTTCTGTGAAATTGCATTCATTTGCATGAGCTTTGAAGAAAAACAAGTATTTTTTTACCTCCAAAACGTGGTTACTAATAGATATGAAGAAGTTCTTTACAAATGCTTCAGCATAAGTTTCAAAGTGATGAAATTCATTACTGGTTCTTTTACGTTTCTTTCATGGGGTAGGTGGGGAAGGGATATTATCAATATTTTTTTTGGCGATGTATTATCCTCAAAAATTATCGTCCACCTTTCTCGAAATGCCAATGTTTATCTCTACTTAAATCTAGATTAGTTCTGACTTTAAATATGATATTTAGTATTTTCGACAATGGCTTGTTTAGAACAACTACCTATTTTCTTAATTCATAGCTTATAGACTAATCAGCGTGTGACATTTCTATACTAAAACATTCATAAACAATAACTTTTGACCATTTTAAAATTATTCTAATCATATTGATAATTTAGTCATTTTTTACTGTAAATTGCCTTCCTTGCCCATCTAACACATTTTTTAAATATTTTTTCTTTCAGAGCTCAGTCCTACAAAGTGCGACTACCTCAGAACTTCACTTGCACTGACTGCACTATTAGACTTATGCGGCAAGCTACAGAATGGTCCAATAACTACAGATTTTGGTCATGCGCAGATGTGGATATAGTTCCTAGTAAGCTGATTAAGTTTGTTAATCTCTCTGTGAACATTTCTTTTTACACACAGGAAAACCATTAGAACTTTCAGATAATCTCCGCTCACAGCTTGTGTAAATGACATCAAGGACTTTAATTACATTTCCTAACAAGACAGTAGCAGTAAATTACTAATGAAATATTTTAAACTAATTCATATAATGCTGTATACAATAAAGGAACATCCGTATGATGAAGTAAGATGGGGTTTCAGTCAGATAACACAATGTCAGGTTCCTTGCAAAGAAAAAAAAAGTCAAGTGATACAAACAGATTTCAACACGTGACCTTTAAATTTCTCAGGTTGAAATTCTATTCGTATGTGGTTATAAATAATGGAATCTGATATGTTATATATACTTAGTGACAAATTTTGGACTATTTATATTGATCATCGTTTCATAGCTAGCTTGTATGCAGTTAAGTTTAGAAGGAGATTTCAACGTGATCAATTAACATATTATGTGGATATGTATTTGCTAATGAGTGAAAATTTGAACACCCTATTCAAGTGTTATAAAGTAGTGGTATTATTATAGACCATGAAAGTTACAAGAATAACACATTTCGTTTCCATAAGTGGTAAATAATTTTCTTTCTACTGCTACATAGCATTATATATTTTTTTATTTTATATAATTCAACAATACCAAATGTTCCGTTGGGTAGTAGAAGATCCATTCTGTTAGTGTATAAAATCTGAAACTTTGTATTGAGCGTTATGCTTATGAATGTATCCATCAACTTTCTTACAGGATGACCAAAATAATTACTTTCAATCCTTTTTTATTATTTTAATGTACTTTCTTGTGCGACGAAAGGAGTATCATAATCTGTAGAAGAATATTTCTGTGCTTAATTTGATACTGCTAACAATGGAAAAGTACACGAAGATATATTAGACATGATTGAATAAAGTTACAATTTTCTATTCTAATTATTATTTTACGGAAGGGTCACCTTCGACATTCCTTATCTACAATTTATTATCTATTCCAATTATTGTGACTTTTAATTGAAATGCTTAAAAAAGCAAGTTTATTATAATTAGCTACAATAAAATTATATCCAATGATCATAATAATTTTAAAATACAATTCGTACTTCTACGTTTAGCATTCTTCTTGTTCATTTTTCCTTTGTGATTAATTGTATTGTATTAATACAAACTGGTTCACTGATTATTTCTGTACGTATATTTTCTTCTTATAAATAATTAAATAACAAATATTACATTGACAGTTGTAGACTGACTGATATTGACGCTTTCATAATTCTTCCCACACTTTGCACTATCACAGATAACTATATAGTTATCTGTGGTACTATGTTTTTCTTGTTATTTTTCATACAATGTCTACTACAAGTTGTGATATATTATTTATGTTTTTATTTTTTCAGAAACAGAGTACAAAGAAACATGCAGTGGCCATGGACGATATTATTTGTCAAAATGTAGGTGTGACAGGCTATATTATGGATCTCGATGTCAATACCGTGATGAATGCTTTGATGATGCTGATTGTGGTGAACGGGGAAAATGCATAGACATTCGTGCAACAACTGCACCAAGGAGACAATGCTACTGTGCTCTTGGTTGGTTTGGTCCTGGATGTATCTTGCGTAAGTAAAAACATAATGTTCAGTTCATATTATTAGTTTCGTTCAAATTATGTTAACTAGTTAAAGAAGTCAAAATTGCTGGTGTGGGGCGTCTGTAAATAATATAATTTAAGAATACAATATAATTCATACTTTTATATTATTGCCAAGTGTAGTTGCGTGAGCTGTATTGTAGAGGTTGAACATGTTTGCTTGTGCAGGAACACGTAATCCAAATGACAAACATTTGGCGTTCCGACAACTCTTCAATTTTAACGTAAACGTTAATAGGAAATGGGATTACTTGAGACACCGGGGAAACTTGAGACAAAACCGGAAGCAAGTTTTAAAATCGTGTAGCGACCACACTGTTGGTCGTCAAGACTTGTTGCCAATGTATTGTGCTTTTGCGAAGCTTCCACAAAGAGATTCAGTAATTTTATAGTCAACTGCTACTTTATAGTCAAGCTTGATTTGAAAAGAGAAAAAGGCTGTTGTTGATTCGATTTTCGTAGGCTGTCTATGTTCGGAAGACACTTATGTGCCATTGTAATATTGTTGCCCATAGCGTACCCCAGTTCGTTGGTAACGTAACTGGTCAACCATTCTAACAGTGTGGCCATCTGCTTCTTACAGAAGATTACATAATCTGAAAGTGTCGTGATAGGGGTAACTTGCGACAAAGAAAAGGGGATAAAATGAGACATCTAAACATTCTTTCTTTAGGAAGAAACCTAATATTCAGAAACGCTGCGAGTACAAGTATCACGTTTCCGATGATGATTGAGATTCAGATGCAGACTCTTATTCACTTCATGATTCTGAATATGATTTTCGTCTCTCCCTAGAAACTAGAAGAGATGATGACGAGCTAGTTTCAAGCCTCTCCCCCGCTTTCAGTGAACAAGAAGAAAAACGCTATTTTACTCTGGAAGAACTCATCGAAAACGACTTTGCCGTCGTCAAACCGATGTATAAAGTTAACACACAGAATGAAAGCAGAAAGTATTTTGTAGCCCACGTAACTGGGAAAATCGAAAAAGAGAAGAAGCTTGTGGTTACGTTCATGAGAATATCTTTAAAGAGTCATGTTCTGCCTTCCATCGACGATAAAATTAAGGTATCTCTGGAGTTTATTGAGACGAAAATTTTCCCTTCGAAGACCTCATGAAGCAGGCACTTCCTTCCAATTACTCTATAACCTTCTATGTGGAGGTTCTTTGGTAAGATAAGTTAAAATTAATTGTATGGGTGACATCACTATGGCTTACGCTCGACCCGATTAGTTTAGGTGTTCCTTAATTATATGTATAACATTATTAAATAAAAGCTCTATTTTGGTACCTACTGTGCATTAAGGTTCTCCAAGTTGATTTCGCTGCTACAATCAACGAAAACTTATTGTTCAATACATCATGTCAGCTACTGTGTCAAATTACCCCACCACACTGGGTAACTGGAGACAGACAATTTTTACTTTTTTGCAGAATATCTAGAAGTATCTATATCGCCATTATAATGGGTTATGAACCTACACATGTAAATTAGAGTTCTCCATGCGCTAGTTAAAAAAAATAATGAAATAGATTTGTACCTGTGTCAAGCTAAAAGCTAAAAGTATCTTCCGTACTGAACAAAGGGATGCAAACGCATCAGAGCAAGAGATAATGGGGCTCAAAGTTTGTACGATATAAATTCTGGGTACAATTTCAAACTCTTTTGTGTGCATATTTTTACATATTGAACTTTCACATGTTTTTGCGCAGAATATATATCACTACAACAACTAGACCCCCGATATAAATTTAAATATTCAGGTGTAGAATATAACTTACTACATTAGTTATAATTTTACAGCGATTTTGCTGATAAACTGTCTAAAATAACTATTTATGATCTAATAAACATAAACTACAAGAATCCGTAAAAATTTTCGAAGAGAAACAAAGTTAACTATTTTCTATTACACTAAAAATACTTGTATGAATCAATCTACGCTTATCAAGGACACACTGTATGAATGTCAACGGATTATCAAGGACACACTGATACTCAGTTTGATAGGAGGCTGAGTGCACCTCAGAGCGCCAGGCATGGGAACACTGAGAGAAAAGTCTCCAGCGCTCTCGCCGGGATTTGAACCCGGGTCGCCTGATTCGTAGTCAGACATGGTACTGCCTGTGTCAAGGCGACTCATAATTAAGATACATATTTAAGATACATTTATAAGCTTAAATTCTGTGATAGACAATCTGTAACATACCTTTGCTTTTTCTTCTTAAAACTAAATTACTTAATGCACATAAATTAATTATTTTGTATCGGGTGGCGATGGCTCAATGGTACAGAGCTCACATCTGGTGCGTGAGGTCGTCGGTTCGATTTCTGCTCATGCCATGTGGGCTTTGTGGTGGGCAAACACAATGTGCGTGGGTTTTCTCGGGGTTCTCCCGTTTCCTCCAACTTTCTTCATTCCACCAATTCATCCATCATCATTCATCCTAACTGAACCAAAGTTGCCTTGAAATTAAATTCAAAATCAAAATAAATTATTTTGTAAGAAATCGATGGAATTGAAAATTGTGTATTTTATACAATGGTAGATGGGTCCTATGATGCCATAATAACGTATTTTGTTTGATACAGTAAAGGATTTTGAAATAAATGACACACGAAACTGTATACACGAAGTGGCATGCTTCTGATTAACTTTGTCGTAAAGGCGAACCATTACCAAGGGTCGTGAATACATTTGTCCTTTCTAGTTCCTTTCAAAACTCCCCTTTCTTCGCTGTCCTCGGAAAGCGTGCACCCCTGATGTCACAATGGGTAGAAAACGGAGGTTTCTTTTTTGTTTATATTGGAGTTAAGGCAGCCGTTGTGAAGTCTTAAAGTTTTTCCGTGTGATTTAGTGGTTTTAATTAAATTATTTTATGCATATATCAATTGCACTCAGATGTATTATTGTTGCCATTTCGTTCTGTAATTTTACACCCGTTTTAGGCGTAATGAGAAAACACTAATTTTTGAAAATGTCAGATAAAATGTCAGTATTAATGTTCCATGAAATGAAGCTCAGTTTCCGCATTTGTTACGATTATGATGATATAGTTTAGGGCCACACAGGAATGTTCAAGTTGAAATTAACATCGAAATAAAAACATGTTTATTATAACCCCATACAATACAATTTTAAGAAATCCGATGGCTAAAAATCCAACAAGAACAGATCTCATTCAACTGTTTGTTAAACGAACTGAAAGCAATAAATTTGACACTCACACTATACGATTGTTTGACAAACACTCTTGTCATCCAACAGTCTGTCAGACAGTTGGATGTATCTACGGGGGCCTTAAAAGTTCTGCCCTTGTAACGCCATCAGTCCTCGTGAAGAAGAAAGCAGGAGAAAGTTCAGTTATGAAGGGACCTTTAAAAGCTTTGACTAACGGCGGCTTTACGGACCTTGAACCATAACACTTACCCCAAGTTTTACAATCGACCACTAAGCTTCTAGCCAGCGCTAAGTTGAGGTCAAGTTATATTTTGCAACGCTGGCTGGTCGATTGTAAAACTGGGAGTTAGTTGATTCATCATTAAATGAAAAACAAAAATGGAATCAGTACGAAGTACCATCATTGAAGAGATTGCTCCTTTCAGGGCCACAGGGTGTTTATAATATGGCCAAGGCAAACATTTACCATCTAGCTACTTTACACGATTTAAATAACCAAAAAACAATTTGAAAAACGTATTGCAAGACTCTTATTTGCACTCTATAACATAACATCATAATGACTCTTTAGTCATTGAAATTTTATCCCAACAACGTACTTTGATTTACACTTTAAATTCTATACCGGCAGAATGTGTTGTTTGAGGCGTACACATTGAATATGGAAGAGTATTCAAATATGCAACATTGTTCTTACTAATGAGTGCACCTACAAACATATAAAATATGTAATAGAAACCAATGACCATCATAGGAACCAATCTTCAAAATATGGTTCAAATTAATTCAAACTTCATAATGCTATTAGACTAAGTTAAGATGTTTAAGTTGCAATATTCAAAGAATCCAGAAACAAATATACAATGTCCTCCGCGAGAATCCAAGTTTCTAATGCCAAAACTTGTGTGACTCTCTTATGGCGACTGTTATTTTTAATATATATTAATTAAATCCTATTCTTATTACATATAAGACTCAATCATTGTAATTGTAAGTGGAGTGCAGTACCGAATATTAGACTATTTCCCATGTATTAACTTGAGTGGCAAATTGTTCTCTTATCATAAAAATTTTCCATATGTGTTGGCTATTGACATAATACTCAGAATTAATAAATGATAGAAATTAAAGGCAAGATAGATTTCTAGTTTTCAAATTATTCTCAATAAGCAATTGTTAATCCAAATAGGTTTTACTTTTTCTATGAATATATCTTCTACTTCACCGGCTAAATCTATTCATAAATATGTTTATCATTTTTGCATTTGTTTCAATTAGCACCATTTAGTTTTCATGTTTCAAATATATTGTATTATGACAATATCGAAATGTTACAGTATTTAAAATCCAAGAACATTTATATTGTCACACAGTAGTTCATAAATATTTAAATCATATTTTTGATTCCAACAACTATTAAAATCAGTTAGCAAATATATGGATAAAGAATATACCATTGCTTCTAATTACTTTCTAAATCATATGGCTTTTCTCTCGTATTTACACCATACAATTTTGAATCAAACATAAAGTACATTTTTTCCTCAGAGGCAAGGCAAAACCGATTTCGTTTAGAACTACATTTTAGTTTTAGATGTATGTCTGTTAACGATATTCTAAATTTATAATAAGATGTTAAAATATGTGTATGTCCACCACGTATAATACTTGTAAATATAAGTAAAAAACTGCACGGCAAATACTTCGTGGTTTCTTTTATTGACACTCAATACAACAAGCTAGTTCGGTGATCAGAACTGAAATTACGAGTTTGTGGTTGTCATTGGCATTATGGCTATGATAGGGAATATCACACTAAGATATTATTTTTTTCATTCAACCGAAGATAAGAAGCACTAATTTGTTATTTTCTACCTTACAGAATCTCCTATTCGAACAACAGAACTGGATTTTGGAGTATATACTAAACGGGAGCTGACAAACACATTTACCCTATATTGGCGAATATTAAAAGAATTACAAGAACTTGAGGTTGTAATGGTAGTGAAAGGTACCAGTTATGCTGCTTTAGGTTGGCGGCCACGAAGTCTTACTTCAAAGTGTCGTCAATTTCCAAATATTGTAGATCCACAGGGACCCGGAGCCGAAGCATATGGAAGTAGTGAACCAGAGCCTGAAAGTGAACCAGAAGCGGAACCAGAACCCAGCAGTGGTAAACCTGGAAAACCCGTAGCTTTTCACGATCATGACCATTCATCTTCGGCAGAACCAGAACCAGAACCAGAAAGTGAACCAAGTTCAGAACCAGAACCCGAACCAGAGGGAGAACCGAAACCAGAGCCAGATACAACAACATACAGGCCACGGTATAGAGTAACCAAATCCCATAGCGTGCGTACCGTACCGGCAGTTACAGAGAAAGTCGATAAAGAGTTGGAAAATAAAGGAACTACAGAAGAGTACTCTGATGTGACAGTCGAGACTAGTGTGTCGTTCCGTGTTAGCAGCAGACAAGGTATGTATGATGTATTAATAGATTTTAGAGCAATGCTGTGATTCGAGCTTGATCTGAAATTAACTTAATTTTTACACACACACAAATCGTCATTTATAAGAACGGTCGTTCTTAATACGTACTAATACTTAAAATAGTTTGCTAAGAAAAATTTAGATAATTCTGTCAATCCATATCTAATGTGAGAGATAAAATTGAAATGTGAGTTTGTCAACTAGTGGCTTGTAGCTATGAGCAGAGGAGCAATGAGACACTGCTAAAATTATTAAATATGTAATATCTTTAGTATAATGTTTATTGCATTGATGTAATGCCCGTGAAAGATTAACATTCTTAAGAACTATGTATGCAGAATACGACAAAAAGTCCGACCGAGCCATGGAACAATCTGCACGAGAGCTCAACTAGCCGTTCACTTTCTAGGAAACGTCACTCTGCTTCTGGTGTTAGCATTGGCTGCAGTAGTACAAATAGATGCTCATTCGAGGTCGGGTGAAAAACCAAGCAAATGCGAATTTTCCTAACCTCTTATCTGCTATGGAGCAAGGAGGGGTGATTGGTTTCTTGTTTCGTCAGCATTTTTCCCCCTCGTTGTCATTTCTCCAGTCATAGTTGCCAACTTAACCATTTTTCTGGCAGCTCTTTTAAAGTTAATATTATCGTGCAGCTTATTCACAACAGCATTAACAGCAACATTTCTACAAGAGAAGCTTCCAAACTCTATTAAATTTAATACATTTTCGCTTCCTAGGTTTGTACGTATACCTGGAAGATGATTGGTGTTCAGTTTTTCAAAAGAAGAAAAACGGACTATTGTCATTTGAAGAGTGCTATTGATCTCAACTGATCATGTTTTGCGACAGAAAATTTGTTTCCTGTATCACTTTAACACAAGTGCGATTGTTCAGGATTAAGCATCTGGGGGGAGGGGGAGGATGTTACTGGGATTCTGTGGTAAGGGTATAGAAGCATGAGGTCAAATCGGGGAATGTTAGTGAAAACAGCCAGAAGTTTTGTTGCTTTTTTGAGTGATTTGCTCTCGAATTTGAAGAGCTTCTTTTTCCTGAAGTTAGGATATTTCATATTTATATATTTTTTTAGAGAATAACAATTTTTTCTTTTATTAATAACTTGATGGAACATCCTTTTATTATGTTATTCAAATTCGGAATTCTCATTGGTTGAACTAAATGCAGAAGATATTAGGGATATAATAATCTATTCGTCTGTGTTTGTAGAGGAAAACTTCTGGTCTAAGATATTTCTGACATAACCTTATTTTTGACATGTTTTGCATGGATCCTCATTCCGGTGCAGCACAAGCTGTCACTAATCTCAGTGGCTACCAGAATGGGCGATACCGCTGCACTAGATTTATGGATAGATCCAGAATCAGTGATCAATAAAGATTTTCTGGAGCCGCTGTTTTAAATTTTCAGTGGACTTAATACTAATTAACAAGTACTGTCTTTGTCTGTAATGGTGTGTTTGAGAGTCATAGAGATGTGACCTAGCAGCAAAAGGGCGGCATTTCGTATATTTGGGAAGAATTCTAAGGTGACTTTACTAACCATTAGTGACTTGATTAACGACGATTAAACGATAGCAGGCATTAATTACATTAATTTTAGGTTAAGACTGACTATCATATATTATATTATTTTATTTTTCTTCCCAGGTCGCACCAAAAGAGAAGCCCATGACCATCATGATCACGGTAAGACATTTAATAGTATATATACCAACAACTAATGATATTAACATCTTGAGTTTTACCAATTGCATTAATTTGGAAAGAAAGTCGTGGCTAGAACATAATTTATTTTAAGGTTTTAGGCATCTGAGGCTCAGGCGCTGTGAAGAACAGACTTGCTGGCGTGCAATTAAACTATTATATCTAGATTGTATTTATTAGTTGTAATACCCCATTTTGACATTTCGTGTTTGCTATTTAAGACACAAAATAATAATACATTTGTTTATTTAAAGCTAAAACTCAGGGGATTGGTGCAGAAATGGTGTAACCTACACTACAAAATTGCTTAGATAAAAGGACCGCAAGTCACAGAATTATTGTCAACGAAACTATTGAAAGCACTTAGGTTGATAAGTTGGCATATAAGTCTTTGCTCTGTATATGCATTTCAGTGTCAAAATATCACAAAAAATGCATTTGTTGGTTACACCATTTCTGCAACAAGCCCCAACTTATATCAAAACTTCCATATGCTGAAACATCTTTCTTTTCGTATTATTTGGGAACTTGGCTTTGTTTTTGACACAGAGTATTTTGGATTCGGATATCACAACCTTTTTTAAATTTAATTTTCTATTTAGGGGTAAGTTTTGAGGGTTGATGGTAGTTAGGAGTAGGCTAGCTGTTGATGCTACTCGTTTCTGAAAAGATCAAGTTGAGACAATTTCAGCGATATGTAACATACTATATATCGGATCACTTTATTTTAAGAGGTACTTTTGTGAGTTGGTGGGGTTTATTGGTATGTTACCCCAGATTTTGGACTTTTCTGGAGGTTTACAAGTAACCCGCTAAGCATGTGTAAACTTTTGTATTTCTAGCTAGTCGGGAACACGTCAGAACACGTATATTGATTTTACAATTTGAGGAGATTTTGGATTTTTCTGGAGCTTTGCATGTTACCCCCTAAGCATGTGTAAACTTTTGTATTTCTAGCTAGTCGGGAACACGTCAGAACACGTATATTGATTTTACAATTTGAGGAGATTTTGGACTTTTCTGGAGCTTTGCATGTTACCCCTCTAAGCATATGTAAAGTTTTGTATTTCTAGCTAGTCGGAAACATGTCAAACATTTATGTCAGTGAGTGAGTGAATGGTTATTACATGAAAAAAAAAGCCTATTTTGGGGGCTTATAACTCAGCACCCCATGAACCCTTTGACTTGGGGTTTGGTAGTGTTATAAAAGATCTTATTATTAGTAAACGTTGGTAATTTGATGTTGCTGGGGTAATTAGTAAGTAAGCAGTGATGTCTTGAAAATGGTAATTTAGCTCTTGTTCGGCCTTTTTTAGTGTTTCGTGTAAAGTTACTTGGCATCGAACGTCGGGTCGGCGTGCTGATTTCTGCTCTTTTAACCAAACATGTTTGAAGCAAATATTTGTTGGTAATTAGTATCAACAATGTTGTCTGAATATTTCTTGACATTTTCACAATAATAAAATCAAACCTATGATCTAATCAAATCTACGGGTTGAGATTTTGTATGTGAATTTCCAACTTTCTATTATAAGTTCTATTTCAATATGGACAAGTGACAAAAATAAATATTGACAATGGTTAATTTCAAAGATAAAAGGCAGTCTTGCGATGTACCTACACGTTAAAGGGTAGTGGCGGAACATTCTCAATTTATAGCTATGCACATTGCACAAACCCAACATCAACAACGAAAACTATGCTTCAAATTTTTAACAAATCTGACTGACACGACTACGCATTAGCATTTTATATGTTATTACAATCAAATTACTTTTTCTTTTTAATTTAATTATTTTTTAAATATGACTACCAATGTTAAAATTAATTTACAACTAGCGTATATTCAATAAAATTCAGCTATTGAGTATACAACTAACTACAAGAGTTTATAAGTCGTACCTTAATTTTTTATCTTATATGATAAATTTTCATTCCAGAAGAACACGCAGAACCAGAACCAGAAGCCGCAGCTGAACCGGAAGGAAGAAGTTCAGAGACAGCCAGAACTCATCACAAGTAAGAATTTGTAGCTATTTAATAATTTAAAAATATAATTAAGCATAACTTCAAGTATATTTTATGGGAAGTTCTAATTATTTTCCATAGACGGAGGTATTAATTGGGCAGTATATGGAAGTGGACAAATATATGAAAGGCTACGTTAGGTTATCAGTTAATGTAACATGAATTCGTATTATTCAATATTACTTCTGAATAGCATGATATTTATAGCAACCGTTAGAATGTGTTGAATTTCTTCCCTGACTCTTCCAGTCTGTCTATTAAAATCTGAAAGCATATAAAATGTTGGTGTGAAATGGCTAGAGGTTCACAACTACAATACTTTGCTAGAAATACTGAAAAAAAGTGAGCATGTTGGAAGAAAAAGGGGAAAGTGATGCGAAGAAGAGTAACATGTGCGAAGTGTAATCGATTTAGATTACCTTAAGAGAAGAGCAAAATTAAAGGGTAGTGGATTATATTTTGGAAATATTTAAGTTTGGAAGCTCTTTTTAGCACTTCAGCTATTTCTCCTCTATAAAGGCAGAGGAACGTGATCAGTACTTTTAGTTTGGAAGGAATGCAAGCGCCGAAGAGACGAGAGGCTTAGACTTCATAAGAATATACAAAAAAGAGTACATTCAAGAAATAAAGGAAATAAAATTCTTTGTTACTTTGGTGATATGTGATTGACTAGTTTAAAAGTTTTATAATAAAAATTTTATAATACAACAAATATAGTTGAACTTCGATATTGTGAAACGCCGAATAAACCCAAAAATGCTATGAATAGTATACATTTGTAGCCGAATAAGTGAATTTTAAAGATATTATTATGTAAAACTAAAAATAGTAACAAAGGCAGTGGAAGAGCATTTTGCTAGCCAATCAAGTAATGTATTAATATTTAATGAAAATAACGGATAGTATGAAAACTATTTCGTAGTAGCTGTTGGGATTCGAAACCTACTCCTGCAAAAATATTCATTTACTAAATCTACGTCTCCAATCTTGCGTAACGTTACTGCCGACAACATTATCCAAAGACCGGTAGGTAGTTTTCCTTTTCTATTTTTCTTAAGAATTTCCTATGTGGATTTGCTGATTTTTCCTCTTTGCACTTTTCTGAGTGTCAGAAACATAAGACTGATCCACGGAAACTTCCCCGCGATAGCCTACAAACAGCTAGAAATTTCTATGTAATCAGTCACCGAACAAATAAAAGATATGAAACTTTAATAGTCACTAAAATATTAACTAATATCTTAGTACTATAAATACTGTAATGTTTTGTACTACTGATAGGAAATGAATACAAATACTAATATTGCAATACAATATCTGAATACAATCTTCCCATCAAGGGAAAATTACAAATTTTAACGGTCTGTACCGGTAGCTTTCAATTTTTTGGTGTATGTCAATTATCCGAGTACTTACCATACGCTGATACCCTCTAAAGTTTATTATATGAACCGTACGTAATATTAGCAATAATATTTTGGTTGTATTCAAAAGATTTTTGGAAATCAAGTTATATTTTAACGTCAATTGTATTCTTTGTTGAGGTACAAGTAAATCTACCTGCGTCCGTGTTTAAATAGTTTTACAACAACAACAAAAAATAGCTTATGAATACCTTAGAGGTGCGTGCGGAAATAACTTAGCGTAACGTAAACGAACGTAAGTGAATTCTTCCTCTCAAATTACATAAAAAGACTTGCGGCTAGCCAATAACTTTCAAGATGCAGTACAAAAGATGTTCCATTTGTCAGCATATCTTCATCATGCGTGATTACCACCTCATTCTGTGATTGCAGAACATTATCTTCCATAATTGAATTGACATATATATCTTGACGTGAGAATCGAGCACAGTCTATTCTCAAGTTTGATTACGTTACATATGGTACGCAAAACGCAAATATCAACACAGAGGGTCTCCAAACATTGATTCTATCTCTAATATTACTCTAAGTTGTGTTATTTCTGCACCTACGTTTATACCCATGCAGTTATTTGGTATTGCTAATAATTCAGAATCGTGCGGAACAAATTCATGTGCTATATCATTCCGCTACTGCTACTATAAAAAAATGCAGGCGAGATCTAGAATAAACAACATGGAAGAAATATAATGGGAATACTTCAGTGGTAATGATAAAAAATATATTATTTTAGCTTTCCGCGCCCCATTTCCACTGCAAATAAGTATGTTTAATGTTGAAAAATATGCTTTTGATTTTCTCTGTCGTGTACCATCTTCTGTATCGCTTCGAGCACTGAGTCTCTGTGGTTTACTTTAGGATACCTTGCAGAAGAACACAGTGACATGACATAAGGAACGTTGGACACAGAGAATAGAATTTATGACTGAAAATGAAGTATATTTTCATCATATATTGCCGTTGTCAAATTATTAAATTACATTTATATTTAATTTTATGTAGTCAACAGAAAAGCAGAGCTAGGATAGATTGATAACGTGAAGTGCTCAATATTGCATAAGTACGCAAAGAATTAAGTATGTTAGTAACTTTGCATGTGTGTAAATCAAAGAAATTACTTGTAGATAAATACTTTCCTGTAAACTTTGCATCCACTATAGTTATAAACTGCAACTGAACTATAATGAGTATGTTATTATTTTTTCTTACCTACTAGATTCGCTTCTTTCTTTACAGGTTACGCAAATTTGGATCAACTCCACAGCCTGAACCAGAAGGTAGGGTACTTCGTGTATAGTAGTCATCATCATGTGAATGTTGAAGTGTACAATGTATATAAAGTATTTTTCCACGCATATATATTTGTGTACAGACTGGTCACAATAAATATGAAACTTTGGAGTTAGTATATAGAGCATGACTATAATATTAAGAATTTTTTATCATTTCTTTTTTATTTCTAAAAAAATATCATTTCTCTTTCTGCATGAGATTGCAGTTTCTTATAGATTCCATGCATTACAAACAAAGTGATGCTAATAAAGGATCATTTAAAAAATTGTAGAATAGTTGCATTGAAGTAGCATGAGAAATGTATGATTTAATATTGCATTTATACCTTTAACATTGCATATGTACGATTATAGAAAAACATTTAGATCTAGGGGAGTTTAAATCTAAGCATGGAATAATCCCTAATCATTTAAAGCATTTTGGTATTACAAATGGAAGCCTCGTTATTTTGAAACATTTTAGTGGCTAGCAAATAGTGAAAAGTGAAATAGTAATATCTTTCATGAGCAATTAAAGCAACAGGATGAAAACTACTTCCGTGAAAGTTGTAGATATTACATTTTCATATTTCCTGGCTTCAATATAGCAGGAAACAGAATATACCAGTGATACTTATAAAGTGGATAGCAAACTATCAGTAAAAAGTATTTTGGAAAGTTTCTGCTTTAAATTCTAGTTACGCATTCTTGTTTCAGACTAATTTCTGGACTAAATAAGACCAAAAAGCAAAGAAATTCTTGAAAAGAATTGTAGATCAAATAGTTTTCTTAAATGTGTACGTAAACAAATACACAAACAATATGTTATTTTCCTTTATTTCAAAGTAATACCGTACATGTGAGTGTAGGAAGCGCAATATTTAAAGAACTTGCGAATGAGTTTTTGTGACAGAGATTTTAATACACCAACTTGAAAAAGTTTGAGCATAGGATCAAAATATTTTAAGCAATCTTTCAAAAATGCTGATGCGGATGTCTTACTTAAAGCATGAATCTGCAGTGGGTGAGTAAGGGTTTTATGATTGGATATTACTCATTTTCGGGGGTGGGGGCAATACTGCTATTCATTGTATGTCATATTACAATGCATGAAAGAATTGCACTTATCTATTACTCTGCAAATTTGCATATATATCTTTGTTATTTTATGTAGAGTAAGTGCTTTATTGTATCTATGCCGTTTTCCTCTCCTTTTCAACTTCAACAATCACCAGTATATTGTGCATACACATATTTCTAGTTTTTGTTTGTGCTTAGAAAAAATCAGTTATTTTTTTTTACCTTAAGTGTATAAACACAGTGTTACAAAAAGTGTAAATTATATCAACAACTATGTCAAATACACCTATCAAGGATGCATTGTCCTTTTTTAATTTATGGTTCGTTAGAAACAATTAAGGCATAAATTACAGTTGCGTTTTCTTACAACAAATTTACTGTCTGGTAATTTTCCGTTTCTCATTTTCAAGAAGAGAACTAGATCGAAAAAACATTATTTTTATATTATTACAGAAAAACACTTTTTTTTTAAACGCGTATAAAATAAGTTAATATATTTAGAGGTTGTTCCACTAAGATGGGACACGTTTTAAACTCAAGTATCTTGGCCTGTAATAATCACGTTGACCACAAACTTCGTCGAAAACATAACAAAGCTCAGCAGTTTATGTTTCCTGCAATCTTCCTACGGATACTTTATTTAAATTCATCAGCTGTGAGCGGTTATCTTAAAGAAATGGTGTACATTGGAAAGCCCCGCACAATTGATGAACTGAATCAAAGAATTCGAACGGAGATTGTAGTCATTCCAGCTAAAATGCTACACCGCGCATTGTTAGGACGGAAGAGAGAACCCGCCAATTTTCTCTTCGTGATAATGATCATCTATATGATGTGATATCAAAAGCTTAGCTAGGATAATAAACTCCTTATGCTTGTTATGTATTACACAAAGTTTGAAGTCAATATGATTATTTTAGTTCGGGATATTTGCGTTTAAAATGTGCCTCATCATTATGGGACACCGTTTATAATAAAAAGTAACTAATTGATTTCAATATAAAGTTGACATAATCACTTTTATTTGCAAAATGTTGTCACTTTGCTAAGATCAAAAGCATGTATAAATGATAATATCAATTCATATATAAGATAAATCATCTATGATGAAATACTTTGAGAGTTTGGAAGTTGTTTCTAGCGTCCAGTTGATTCGTTAGAGTGCCTTAAAAATATTAAATGCTTTTAAAGTTGTATGCAATAATTATTGAGATAAGCAATTGACAAGTAGAATTTCAAATATAAATATAAACCACCTTAGAAAACCTTTTTTCTCGCATACACGAAAAGTTAAATAGTAGTGAACTTTACTATTTCATTTCATTAATTACAGTGTGTATAACACTTACGTTCGTACCGATTATTTAAAAAAAAGTATTAAACGGTATTGTTACGTAGTCAGTGTAAATAAAATTAGCTTTTATTTCGGGTCTTTCGGGCAACAAATGAATGTCATCATATGTTATAGCTGACTTAGTAATCTAAACTGCATGAAAATATAGGGTAAATGGTACCTATTTTTTATAATTAACTAATAAAACAATATTTTTATACTTAAATAAAACTTTAGTAGAAGCTTTTTTATATTAGCAATTGTTTTAAGTTAACCAACTGTAATTTAGATGCTGTGGTATGGGAGATATTTTTCTCTAGTTCTGTAGTTTCATTTAAATCTTTTGTACAGTGTAGTGTTTTTAGTTTTATTTTTCTAAAATAGGGAATTTGGTGCATGATGAACTTTTCCTATTGTATTTTTATTTCCAATAGGCGAACCTTCAGGAGAGCCACAGTCTGAACCTGGTTCAAATCCAGAGCCAAATTCCGAACCCGAACCGAAAGGTGAACCAGAACCAGGTTCTGAACCCGAACCTAAAGGTGAACCAGAACCAGGTTCTGAACCAGAACCTAATTCTGAGCCAGAACCTAACAGTGAACCAGAACCTAGTTCCGAACCAGAACCAAGTTCTGAACCAGAACCAAGTTCCGAACCTGAACCAAGTTCCGAACCTGAGCCAAGTTCCGAACCTGAGCCAAGTTCCGAACCCGAACCGAAATCCGAACCGGAATCTGAGCCCGAGTCAGTTCCAGAAGGAGAACCAGAAGGTATAGTTTCATAATAAGCTAGTAAGTTTTCTTTGAGTTGATAAGTGAAGCAAGAATTGCCTTTGGAACCTTGAAAGAGAATTGCAAACCCAGTCTTTATCGTCCTTGATGTCGGTTATAACCTAAGTATGCAGCCTTAATAATTCGTGGCGAAAGTTCTGTTGTAAATTTACATTTATTTAAAGTTATATTTACTATTATATAATGTTATTTATTTAATGTTATGTAGTAACATTGGTGCAAAGCAATAGATTTTAAAATACCTAACGATTTTCTCGCAAGGTAAAACAAGCTATTAATATTACCCGTTAGATTGTTAATTCACAAACTTCAATTATTAGAAAGGTTTTTTAAGTGGATATCAATGTGCTTTCAAGAGATGTTCAATAGGCCTATGAGCTTTCAAATATGTGAACCATATGTGTGGGTGTCTTTCGGCAACTCCTATGCAAGTCATTTAGTGATCGAACAATTTGAAAATCGCTGTCAATTTTCTAGATCATAAACATCCTGACCAGATTATAATTACATAGGTTCATAAGTCCATGTACGTAAGCTATCTTTTAGGTGTTCAAAATGTCCGCATACACTGTCCACACCAATTCACTAGCTATCATGCAGAAATTTTACGTTTGGGGTTTCAGTGCTTTATGAACAGAAAATTCCACGAGAAATCACATGCAAAGTATACCCTTGCTATTCTGTTAATGGCTGTTGTTAATTTCGCGAAGTTTGAATCTGTTAAATTATTAGGATGATTTTCAGCCAAGTAGTACTTAATTATTAAGATAGTATTTTGGATATTGTCTTTATTCTCTTAAAACTGAGCTTATACAGTATATAATTTCGATATATATGCCAAACTAACTTTAAATGAACTTCATTTTGATTTAGCAGCAACGATCGAAGTGATTTGATTGGAAGAAACATTTTCCCGTATTTACTGAACCTATCCATCCTTCGATTGTCATAAGAATGGAGTGATGAAGTTAGCATTTTATTTGTCAGTTTCAAGCAAAATTGTAAGCCAGTATTCTGAACATAATCATTAATTTCATGTTCTTTTGGCCACATTTCGTGAATTCTGTAACATTACTCTGATCTTCTAATATATGAATTACGCGAAAAAGTATACTTCCTGTAGTAAAAGCCTCAATTTTAAACTTCAACGGACCTATAAATATCAGTTTAAGTCTTATGAATTTGGTGAGAATTTCAGTGTATATATTTTACGTTACTTAATTCCTGTGATTTTTTTTTTTATTTGTAATGTGACTTTTATTTATCAATAAGTTATAAGAGAAAAAGTTCCTATCTTGTTAAAAAAAATTGTTTTAGAAGTGGGAATCAAAGTAAAACAAATATTTAAGTTTTTCTACATATTCCAAAATTACAGTGGTGTTACTAAATCCGGTTCTGATGATAAGTTTGCAAGAGGAGAAATGACTGAAGATGGCGTAATTTTAATATTGTATTATTTTGCTCAGTATAGATGTACAAAGCCTAGATATGTATAATACACCTTGTGCTTCAGTATTGTTACACTATTTCTATTCACATATTCCTTATGTTGCACAACGTGCACGTACCTCAATTTAGCTTGAGTATTTTTCCCAAACGTTGCGATAATTTAGAAAATTTTGCTTTAAAAGAAAGCATGAGAAATGAATAAGAAATAGAAAGATAAGTTTCTAGAACATCTGGCGAAGTACAAAGGAAAAATCTTCATTATTATTGTCACACGGAGTTTCACAATTTTAAGAACACAGTGAAAAATATTGTTTGCTAAAAATACTACACCCTATTTTCGGTATTAACACTGAAGTGATTGTTTATTTTGCTGATAATTACCGAAGTAATAAATTGTAGTTTTCATAAAATACTGCTTTCAAATATTTGCGTAAGAAGTTTTTAATATTGACTTTATTGTATTACCGTTTGGATGTTATGTCCTATGACGATTGTTACATGTCATGTAAGTTAATATATATTTATAAATATAACCCTCTTTATATTTTGTTCTCGAAAATCTTCTTCAATTTTAAGAGGGAGGGATGTAAAATTATACTATAATTATTTCCAAAACGAGTTGAAAGTTATTATTTTTCTTAGCAATTATTTCGTTTGTTGAGGATAAAGAAGTTGAATGCGGTAAATTCTGTAGAAAGTGAAGGCATCAACACATAAGTATTAAAAATTAAGGTAGTACAGTAAATGGTTGATAATCATTGGTTCTTTCATTTACAGGCTCGGCCGAACCGGAAGGTAAGCCTGAACCAAAGGGTAAGTGTAGCTTTAATCCTTGTAATTAAAAATGATTCTTATATTTTTTTTATCATTTGCTTTCTTTTGTAACATTACACAAAATTGTAATTCCATATCTTAATGTTAGTTTAATACACAGTGTTCTACACGTAGAAACTTTTGTATTTTACTCTTAGTATATCCATTATTATGTGAAAATTAGTCCAAATCATTTCTTTTTTTATTGTTAACAGTGAGTTTTAAAATGTAATAGGCCTCTTCTACATTGAGGAACAAACTGAAATTATATTTCTGAATTTTCGTTGAAGGGATTTTTTTTAGCGACGTTTCTGTTTTGACTGAATTCATTCTCAGATTTAAACAAAGGAACACAAACATATGTAGCATCAATTTGCAGACTTCCATCCACTCAAAGTGGCAAGAATACATTAACTCATTTCATTTGATATTCTTTAGAATACAACTTTTCCTAACAGTATATAAAATTTTATACGCTATCGAAATCTACGTAAGACTAAATACAGAACCATATTAACTATTTCTACGCAGTATAGAGATCATACTTTTTCATATTATCTATTTTGTTTATAAAACCATTAAATATTGTAATGAATTATATAATTGAATCAGTGCTTTTGGACGGAAGCTATCGTTAGTGACCGTAGTTCCATTAGACACCAGATCTGTATTTCGTCGTACTCGAATTTCTTCTATACTGTTCGATGGATCTTTGCCAAATTTGACATGATGATTGTACTCAAGTCACTGAGTGTCATAAGCTGTTTTTCGTTCTGATCACATTTACTGCTGGGGAATCATGACCCAAATAATATAGGTCGAGGAATACTGACAGAAAAGAAAACTTTTGGCCAAATTTATTGAAAAACAAACAAACAAACAAAACATAACCGCTTTGGTAGAATTTTTCATTTGAGACTAACAAACAGAATAAAGAATCTATGACTACATTCATAACACCAATATTTATCAGTACGTGCTAATCATTTACATGTAACGTTAACAACAAGGTAGGTTACACGCGAATTGCAATTTTCTTGTGTACTTTAGTGTACTAATGTAAAAAAAAGTGCTTTTATTTTTGAAATGGACACGCTACAGCCGTTCGTGTCAGAGAAGATGACAATGTTTAGTCATTGCGAAATTCTGCTAAACCACAATCAAATAAAAATTATGCCCTTACAATTTATGATTCAAATACTACAAATCAATTAAGTGTATCAATAAAATACAGTCTATTTCATGTGTACTACATCAATATTTGCATTAATATTTGGCGCCAAACTATTAGTTTGGACTTCTAAATTTTTTAAATATATGGAAGCAAAAAGAAAATGTAATGGGCTTCACCCCAATTTTGACATAGATTTACTAATGAGTACCTTACTTACTGAACTCGCAAGTTCATTGCCACAGTAACAAACGATCTCCATTGGATTCTATCCTGAGCAAATTCAAGGCAGTTTTCATCGCAAACACCTACTTCTCGAAGATCCCTTCTAATATTATGCCCCCCTCCCAACGTTGTATCGGTCATCCCAACGGTCTGTTTCCCTCTGGCTTACCAAGCACAAAGGAATATAATCCTCGTTTCTCCTCCATCCGAGCTACATGCCATGCCTTAGTCATCGCGATTTCATTATTCTTACAACATCGGGTGAGTCGTGACTAATGCGTATAAATAAATGAATGAAAACTCTGAAGGTGTAACAGATCGTGGCTCTTTAAATATTTCTGTTTTGTTTTGGAATAATAAATGGTATTATTATAACGTTTTAGCTTTTAGTACAACATTTTTTGTTTCAATTTTTTGAAATTCAACAAATATTAACATACTTCTAGAAACTGTTTATATTACTTACTGGTCAGTTGTTGATTATAGTCCCAATACTCGGCGATAACTCAACAAATTATAGACGACGACAATCGTTTACTTTAGAAATTAGTTCAGCGTTGTAAACGATCACATTAAAAGTTTCCATTTTTTTCTGTTGTGTTGTTTATAATCTTAATGTTATAAATATGTGTTCATAGTATGCACATACGTATCTATTTTAAATAATTACAATAATAAAACTAAGAGTGCTACTGTAGTTATCCATTGAACGATTATTCACACATGCACAAAGTTTAATTCACATTAAAAGAAGTAGCTTGGTTTGAAGGAAACTTTTATCTTGTAGTGAAATTTTTTTTTTAATGCGAGATGGTAGCTAAAAATTCAATATTCATTAGCTATATATTAAACTGGTTTATACTCTTTCCTGACTAAAGGCCAGATATTTTCTTCCACATATATGTATGTATATATATATATATATATATATATATATATATATATATATATATATATGTGTGTCTCCCAACCCGTCTGGTCAGCGTGGGAGCAGTAGACCAACTCCTCCCTTCGGGGAGAGGCCTCATCCACTAGTGGATTGAATATGGCTGTGATTTATATGTGTGTGTATGTGTGTGTATGTATCTCTGTAGATTTTTGCATCTCTCTTAAAAAGATACTGCCTTCATTTTCTTCTATTCCTTTATAAGTACGTACATACTCTTCACCGTGTTTTCATAGTAAAACTACGCATCACATAATATCAACTAATTATTTCCTCTTATTGCAGGAGCTTCAGCTACAAGTGCTTACCCGTATGCTCCACGGCATGAGTTTAATCCTATGGATTGCACAGATATTGTGATTGGAATGGCGAATGGAACTGCAAGTCGCATCTGGGATTACTATACCCGTGACAGGTAAATATTTTTGTTTCTTTTCTTCTACAAAATTCCAATCTTGTGACTGAAAATTCAAACCGAGAAATCTCATACGTTCAGACAGCAAATTTATAATCCATTTTAAGGTTTCTATCCATGACGATTTTCAATTATCTGTATTGTTGATTGTTGAAACAGCTTCATTGTTATATGTTTGGATATTGATTGCAACAATCAACCTATTTTAGCAATGAACAAAAGTAAAATTTAAAAACGGCACAAACAGAAACTTTGAAACGGTTTTGATCTATCTTCTCAGACTGTTTTTACTCTCTAGATTTGAGTACGAGCAGCACTGAAATGTCATGAGAGAAAAGTCTTTTGAGCTCCGGACCCGCATTTACGTAGTTGTTCTTGCAAGAATTTTGTAAGTTGCATACAGTAAACTTTTCTTGAGAGTTGAACACAATAAGTCAATGGATGATTATCGCAATACTTATCAACTTATAAATAAATGCATTTTATTTTTGAGAAAGAAGAGGTGAAATATTGATATACATTTGTATTGTGATGTATAAACGAAAAGTATAAGAAAATGTTTAATTAATGAACTGCACATTTTCCTTTACTATCCACTGAAACAAGACAGTATTAGAACTACCTTCCAATTTTAACAACCATACATAACTCAGTATGATGTAAACCCATCAAGGTGCAACATCAAATTAATATTCTTGGAATCGAAGTATTTGGACAACTGACGACATCTCGATTATTCAACTCTTGGAAATGGAAGATCAATTTGCTAACGTTTTTATCTATATTAAAAAGTAATAACAATACATAATGTTATGTAAGACATACCTAAAAATACAATAACGTCTTAATTAAGACCAGTCATTCTACTGTAGTTAATAATGGTAAAATTACTTTAGCGTAAAAATTCTCTGCCTTTTTTAGATCAACGCCCAGATTTGACACTTTCTGGGGAGGTAAAAACGACTTAACAGCAGCAATGGGATATGAAAAAGATGGAGTGACAACAATACTATTTAGGAAAAAGTTAAGAGGTATGTAGTAGCGTCATTTTGGTAAAAAGAGTGAAGTCTAGAAGTTTAAAAAATTTGTATATTTATTATTATTTGCGTTCTGTAATGGTTGTGCTCAATTAGGAAAATCCTGCAGATATACTAATATAAACACAAAATAGTATAAATTTGTAATAAAAGAGAAAAATAAAGTTTATTTGATTTAATTCTTGCTTGCTTTAGTTGTGAAGTTCAAACATTTTGATTGTAAAAAATAATTTAAAAAAAGATGTACTTTTTGTTTGAGAATATCTAATACTTTTATCACCGAAAGTATTGAATTTTCTTATGATGATGATCTTGAATACACACATTATAACAATTTTTGAGTAATTAGGATGAAACAATTTGACCCAAGATACGTATTATCTTTTATCATCTTAATCACTCGGTTATGTCAACTTTAGAATTTAACTCGGTCGAGTTTAATATCCGAGAAATAAAGTTTAATAAAGAAAGTATGAAATAGAAAAAAACTTACGTGAAAAAATGAGCAATGATAGATAGTGTGTGAAAATATAGGAGGAGATGAGAGAGAGTCTTTTTTACTAAAAATTAATGAGCGTGTGTGATTAATCTATTTTGAAGTAAGCTTTCATTTTTCTCTCCCCAAGCGCAGGTTTCAGTTCCAGAAAAAGGAACTGTCACAAATACACACGTATAAAGAAAAATACAGAGAAAGGAGAGGATAGTATACTCTAATTGTAATAGTAACTACACTTAACTAATTCTGATTTGTTATCATTTCTTATAGCTACGGAACCTACTGATCATTCAATAGAAAATGATCTAATGCACGTCATTTGGGCTCAGGGTCAGGAACCTGGACGTTATCATCATAGTCCTAAGTCTGGCTTGGAAAGAGAGTACGCTTCGGTACCTGATTTCTATCGAGCTGATGAACTTAAGTACCATGGGCATGGCACACAAAGAGGAAAGACAACGCTTAATTTCTTTGGTAAGTCTAAATTACTTTTGGAGTTAGAATATTACCTTGTTTGTGTGTGTCGTCACGTAAATATATGCAATATATTTCGAATTTCATGGAGTCGTTTTTAGAGTGCCTATATTGGAGAAATTCTATAATTCAATCTCAATTAAATCGTTTATTTCAGAAACGTGCTATAAGCCATAAGTGAAATATGACTGATAGCGGATTTCTAAAATAAACGATTCAATTGCTTTGAATATGACGTTCAATTATAGACTAACAAAGGAATTTGTTTCACGAGAATGTGTTAGACTTGTTCCTTGAAAATTTCTCGATTGTTTATTCATTAGCTCGATAATAGATTTTTCACATGTCTATTGTGAATGCACAGTAAACAGTCAATTTACCTGACAACTCAACAAAAGTACCAGTAGAAGAGTGCCTCAAAGTATGGTTATACTGTATTCTGATTGTACCACATTAAAAACTTTATATTTAATCATAATAGTATATGTTGGTAAACTATTCAAGAGTTATCATCAAATGCTCATGATTTCTGATAGACGTGATTATCAGTTACTAGGTTATGGTTATTAAAATCCGAAAGGAAATCTTCCGCTGGCTACATTTGAACATTGGATATGCTGAGTTATAAATACTTTGAGCAACAGTATATGAATATTTAAAGTCATTTTGATATTAACATTTATTTTCAAAAAGGAAAAATGTTCACTACTTAAATCTTGATTCTTTCTAACTGTGTGGCTTTCGTTAAATAGTTGGTTAGTTTGTGTATTGCTGTTACAATGCTTTGAACATTACAATTATCAAATCGAAACAAATTACGGTATATGGCACAGTTATCCTACAAAATATGTTATAGTTATTGATGTTCGTGTTGTAAATTATGTTACTCTTTAATTTTATTAACTATAGTCCAGAATTGAGTTTTCGAATTATATCATAAATAATAAAAAGTCGCATATCTTACGTAGAGTTTGTCTTAAGTCTTTCTTTTCTTAAAAGATATATACATTTCTTATTTTTAGATGAAGATCAGCAGGCAGCGAATAATGCTGTTGGAACGGATGGCAGTTTCTGTGGCGGACAATGGAAAGTACCTCGATCTTGTGATCCTTTGGAATTCAATTGTGAATATTATGCCAAATGGGAGTACTTGGCAGGCAAAGATGAAATAAAATTTATAATCCAAACAAGTCATACTGATAAGTGGACTGGAATCGCTTTCTCTAATGACACCAGAATGGTAAGAAAAGTGTTATATCACTCGAAATTTTAGGAGATTAAAAAGAAGGAAAAAGAAGCAGATTAGGATACAGTGTAGGAAGTATATTAAGAATCGCAAGAAGAAGACAAAAAGGCCGCAGTTTATCTACAATATTTTGAGAAGGAATCGTTACTAAAATAAGAACAATGCGAGAGAAAGGAACTAATGAAGGAAACTAAATTTACAATGAATGACTTGTCATTTTAAGTAGAACAGTATTTATTATGTTTTCTAGAAAAGGTCACACAACACTCAAGATCGATCACAATTAACCATTACAACTTTGACATGCTTTCTATGACAATAGTTACTTTCTTTGGCTAATAATCTGACGGCATTTGATTCTAGAATACATGTAATAGTACTTGTGTAGTAATTTAGTGAGTATATCATTTTTTATATTAATTTTGATGCAGATTTATAAATTTTAAGTTAAATGTATATATAGCATCGAATTTTTTTTTTTTTTTTTTAATATGCATTATTACTTTTCTGGGATATTTGAAGAATCTGCATTAAATCATTTAAAGAAATAGTTGTAGACTAAATATTAAAGAAAGCATTAGTACAACGTTTTCTTTTTATCTTATTTGCAAAGCTGTCCACTTTTACCTTTTATGTTGGAATTCAAATGTAATGATTTTGATCCAAGCATTGTTATTAAATTATTTTATAACATGGTATTCATATCACCAGGTTAAACAACATGTCTTTTATTTTAGTCTCACTCTGACGCCATCATAGGATTTGTTCCGAAAGCTGGACGTCCCTTCATTGGAGATGCTTGGATTGGTGCAGGATATGCAGCTGCTTTGTCCTTGGATAAATCACAGGATATTTATGATAACTGGAGTGCTAAAATACAAGACGGTGCAACTATACTTACATTTACGAGAAAGAGGATAACAAATGATCACATGGTACGTACGGATCAATCATAGAATTACTTTCTTTGCTCAGTAATTCTTAGACGTTAAGGTTAATACTTAGAGCTCACCCAATAATGTAGCTGAAATTTGATTAATTGTATGATACAGCGTTTTTCTCTATATAAAATCTATGAATATATATATACATCATTTATTTCCCAAAATCAATGCATTGTTCTTGGTGTAACATTTTGTGAAATTTATGTAAACTAAACGGACTTCATGTATATCTTTGTGTGGCTCTGCCTGACTTGCGAGGAAACATTAAATATTATTATTTAATAACAGTAGTAAGTATAAAACAGTAATTTGAGAAATATGTATTCAATATATTTAAGATGTACCTGTCACAGGTTAATAGCATTTTTCCTTCTTTGTCTTCGGTTGTTTTCTGGGTTATATTCCATAAATACTGTATCAGATTGGCTATTCCTGATTACATTTATTGCCTATTAATGTTGGAACGTATCTATGCTTATATCTTTATTCACTCAGAAATTATATAATCACATGTTTCCATCTACGTGCATTTCCTTAATTTTATTTAAATAAAGCACTATATGAATTGCTTTCCCGCTCTTGAGTAGTTTTACATGTATTTCTAAGCAACATTTAAACTATAAATTGCTTTCAACAAAGAAAATCTTGAAACAATTGTGTTAATGAATGAATCGTATTGTTGCTTATTACTGTTTTCTGATCAACAGTTTACATAAAACTTAAAAAATGATATTTTTTCATTAAATATACGTTGTTTTGTTGCCATATATCATTGTATATTGTATTTACATTATTTTGTTTGACCTAATAATTGTATTATGGTATTTATTTTTGTATTTTCCAGGACATCTCATTTACAGACGACGATTGCTTTTTCTTTATGTTTCCTGTGAAAGGTGGTAGTTTTGATTCTGTCAGCAAGAAAATAAGAAAACATGAGTTGACTCCAGTTGTATCAACGGAAAGAATCTGCATTAAATCATGCGGTGGAGGTAATTTCATCTTACTTTCTTCTTTTATAAAGGATATACCCGAGCTCGAATGCTCAGGTCTGGGTGAAAACATGCGTAGAATATAAATCGTTGATTACAGAAAAATGATGTGAGTTACTCGCATGCAAAATTGTGCGTCTAACCTGTAGCAACTCATTTTAAATTCGCTACAAAACTTTTATCTGGCCCACGAATTACCTACATTTAACCTCTTTTCGAATTAATTTGTTATCTGGCAGTATTGGGCGATGGTGGCGCCAATTGTATACCGCGGAAGATTAGAAATTTTAAACTTTATACTGTATGTGATGTGGTTATCTTGAAACCTTTGCTATATTCACTGGTTAACGATGGATTGCAGAGATACTCTCAAGGCTCACAAGATACATTACCGGCAAAATGAAAATCGAAAATGGCAATCAAATTTATTCTCAAATCAAAGGAAAACCTGGCTCCATTCAACTCGTATATTTCACAAGCTTCCATAATCCTCAAGGCACAACGAACATCCATTAATTTAGATTAAACATATTGAATAACATATTACAAGACCGTCTCACCACTATCTTCCAATAAAACCTCCTAGTGGGAGAAAAGCAAATAAATCACAATTATTGCAATCAAAATACATTAAGGCACAATCAAATTACAATTTTAAAAACTAAACTTCATTGAAGTAACATAAAAAAAACTATAGTGAAGCAATTAAATAATTTAGAAAATAATTCCAAAAATACTTCGGGACAACGAGGAAGTCTTCAATTGAACGGATATCTCCTACTGAAGGATAAACTTCTCCTTTCCCCTGAAAGTCCTATTAACAGTGTTTTAATTTTTAGGAAGCTGGGGGGGGGGGGGGACAAAAACTTTCAAAGTTTTGAAGTCCAAATTTTACTGAATAGGAAAAATAGAAAAGCACCAGTAATCAATCTGATTTGTTAGTTAAGATCTATTCCACCATTATAATTTAGATTTATTCGAAGAAAATTAAATCAAACTATTTTTTAGAAAATTTGGAGGGGGGGGGGCAGAAAATACCAAAGTCTAGTGAACTTTTGCTTAGTTGCTCAAAATGAATAAATCAGTATTAAATTATTTATTGGCCAACAAATCCCTTCAAACTAGAGAATATCTTGCTGATAAATATAAACTAAATCTATAAATTACCTTGGTTGGAGATACCAAAAAAAAAAAAAAAAGTTCCACCACAAACATCCCTCCAACCGAACCAAATCAAAACAGCACAAGAAGATCAACTTATTGCACAAACGACGAACTGAACTTCTCTTTCAGGAATTTAAACACCAAACAATATTCTGTACCACCTTTTGACCAATTCGACTTCGCTTACTCTTCAATCCTCGCTCAATCACACCCAACAACCGAAAAACAAAGATTAATTTCACAAAGACAACTCTATCAGAAAAACTATTCCATTCAAATCCCAATATTATAGAAATAGCTCAAACCAATCACAAACAGGTTCACTTTCTTAATCTGGTTCGCTGTCACTACAATCTGTCAAAGAAATACAGAAACACTGTAAACGCGCAATGCCAGTTTTCAACCAGTAAACCTTACAGATTCACCAATCCAGATTTTAGAAAAGGTATTTAATTACCTATCAACGCCATATTCAAAAGTAGAATTTTAAATTTAGCTACAAAAACAGAAACTAAAATCCACGAGTCTATCCTGACCTTTCCATATCAGTAACTCGAAAATTTTCAATGGCTTATCACTGACCAATAAATCACGTAAGCCGTCTTCTAGATCAAATTTGAACTGCTGAATAAATCAATGTCTTCCCTCAAAAACTTACCCATACAACCTTACCAAAATTCTCGTCCCAAGCCTTCCCTAATCTGACCATTGCAGTACACTTACTTACACACAGATTCAAGCTCTATTCTACGCAATTCAAACCGCCTCAAACCTCTCCAAACAAAATTAATAGCCTTAAACAATAAACTGGTTCCAATAACGCCTTCAAACCCTTCTACCTACAATCCGAATCTCCAGGATTTGGACAAAAGTATCCAACCAAGGGAAAATAGGTTTAGCTGTTACTAATTAATAATATTTAGCTCTCCTTTAATTACGGCTGATGAAAATTCTATTAGTATTGAATTCAAAAACTACTCCGCGAGCTTTCTCTTATTTCGTCATTAAGTTTTATGGCTGAAAAGCAAAATTAAATTTTTTCATTAATTCTACTTACCTTTAGATTAGGCGAATTTCGCAGTAATTAATCATCTTTTTTATTTAGTATTTATAGTAACTTGAATCTAGTTTTAATCCAATTTACGCCGAGTTTTTAATTTCCAAAATCCTCTGCTATTTACATTCGTCAGCGTCACTGCTTCGTTCCTCCAGCTTCTCAGAATTAAATCCAAACCCAGCCATGTTGAATCTCTTTATCTCAATGAAACAATAATCCACGAATTTCAATAGACTTCCTCGTATTCCACGAATCACGTTTATGAAAAAGCTTTAACCACCATTTTGTACGATTAGGAACAAGGCATAGACCGATCCAAATGCTTCCATAACCACATACAGTATAAAGTTTAAAATTTCAAATCTTCCGCGGTAAACAATTGGCGCCACCAGTACTGCCAGATAACAAGCTTTAATTCGAAAAGAGTTTAAAGGTAGGTAATTCTTGGGCCAGATAGAAGTTTTTAAATGAGTCGTTAGAAACCAGAAGAGATAATAGTCAAAGAGAGGAAGGATCTGTGGGTGAGTGGTAACGTTCGCTGCTTTGTAATCAAGGGATCCCGAGTTCGCTTTCCGGTGGGGATACAAGTGGTTCGGAGCCCACGTTAAACTGTAGGTCCCGTCCTTAGAAGCTTACCGCCTCGTTTAGGACACTAATAACAATTCAATCAATGATAGGAACTAGGATAACGTAAAGAAGCAAAAAATTGATTTAGCAGGAACCAAAAATTCATATATTTCAATGTGTTGACCATACTGATACATTTCTTATCAACAATATCACAAAATGCCTCAGTAAAATAATTAAGATACCTGAAACACAAATATTATTGTTTTATACTGGCCTGGTAGTGTTAAAATGCTATTCAGTCTTCAAAGTGCAAATGTGATATTTCAATAAAGTGGTCAAAGCAAAGTGAAACTGAACAGTATACACATCTGACAAAAGCTACTGTTTTACATTCAACAACACTTCCGCATTATGACAGTCCTATATCAAAAGCTACATTAATTATATTATCAAACGATGATATGCGTATATCAATATTTTAATCTGTCTTTCGCCAGGCCTATTGCAACATAGACTTGTACCTTGATGCAGAAAGTTGATTGTATATTACAGAGCGAACGAAGTCTGATGATGAAGTGGTGATCGTGCAACTTCACTTATGGTTTTTCATATTATAGCCTTAGAAAATCATCTATCCGTCGAATATAGAGGCTTATTTTGCCGAAAACAGTACACATCATGATGTTGGCAATATTTTACTGTCCTTGATGGTAATATCTTGAGCGTAACGTCTTTGTTCTGGAAACTTTCATCTAAAGATAGGATAGTTATATCCTGACCAGGAATCACATAGTGATAGGTTCTTCACATTTTATGTGTTCACATAGAACAGATGTTAGGAAATGTTTCATATGCAATTTCGTCATTTCTCCACTTCTACTTGCCTCCGCATGAATGTTGCTCTTAGTTTCTTTGCATTATTTGGGTTCAAAGTGCCTTTTGGTTCTTGAAAACAGCCATAGAGTTTGTTAGCTAATGTGCCACCCACTGGTTACAGCCATATCAATTGTATAGTTGTGTGGTAGAGCTGTGCATCCACTGCAACACACCAGCTGTAGTTTTCTCTCCTTTGTGAGATAGTGTTGACAATGAACACTTCATAATAAAATTGACTTTGATCACTGTTCTAAATATTTTCTTTGTCCACGTTCTTCGCTTTTACATATCTGTCCACTTTCTCCACAAACTTTTCTGCCTCCTGACGAATACTATGACATGATCGTCTGTGTTCTTACTTGTGAAGAATACTATAGAAAAAATCCCTAGAACCATAGTCCCGTAAAGTTGTTGATAAAATTAAACGCAACTTTGAACTTGTCAAATCCAACCACTTTACACGTTTCCAGTGCCCACATACGCTAAAAGTGAACTATTGATCTATACTCCATTGCCCTATCAAATTGTGAAATTGAAGTTGTTCAGTTGTGACTGTCTCCACCCTTGAAAACCGCTCCTTCTTGCCTTTTGCTAGTCACATAGTTCAAAATTAACTTTCAATTTGATTTACTTTCAATACACTTATGGGAGATGAAGCCACGATTGTAATAATCTTCAGGATTATTCTCCAAAATGAGGTCATCAATGA
Organism: Lepisma saccharinum; assembly: GCA_022664845.1. Classification (NCBI taxonomy): domain Eukaryota; kingdom Metazoa; phylum Arthropoda; class Insecta; order Zygentoma; family Lepismatidae; genus Lepisma; species Lepisma saccharinum. The sequence goes on from JAGDQP010012709.1 coordinate 45,450, forward strand.
TCAATACCTTCTGATACACTGTTTCTCGATGTTTGGGGTGTCGATAGTGCATACTCACTTTCGCTGGAAGTTTTCTGTTTCTCTGGAAAGGAAGGTTCTGTACTGCTGGAACAGTCAACTTCAAGTACGGGTTTTCCTGTATTTCACAATATACCTATCCAGCCTATCTTCATACATTTCTGTGACATCTATATGTCGTATTTCTTCATTATTAGGTTGTATAGCATGTTCGCGAAGCCCATATCATCTACTCCGGTTGCGTTTCCATACTTGGCACGTCGCAACTTTTCCTCTAATATTTTGACAACGTTCATGATATTAATGCGCCTATCCAACGAACTTTGTTTCTACTTTAACTCACAACAGAACATTCGAAGCGAGCAGCTCCTACTGCAACACCAATACCAAGATTGACTATGTAGTACTGTTCCCACTCGTCACTGTCAAATATCGCTAGCAAACTATAGCAGAGCTTAGCATGAGAATAACTATTATTGTCGTTCTTCGAACAAGCGTTTTCCCAGAGCTCGAGCTCGACTACATATCAGTTTTAACTCTCACGCTTCATCATTCTATATCAATCAGGTTGAAAATTAAATTTCTCATATTAGCTTCTATCTGTATATATATTTAAAAAAATGAATAAAAATTGCTAGGTATACTTTGTTATGCACAGGGTTGGTTTACTGATCTATGATGCCCATAGCACAAGTATCGGCTAGTATTTCAAGCTAAAATTAAATGGAAATTTTAATTCTGAAGTTACAATTAAAGCAAAAGTTCAATTTCTTACCTTTAAAAAAATCCTAAAATTTTCATTTGAGTTATCTTTCAATAAGGTTCAGTTATTTCCGTGGTTCACATGAAACGTTTTCGAGGCTAGGCGACAGAAAACTCCTCAATTGTATTAGGCATGTTAATTTCCTTCAGTAACTCACGCTCAGTACTCATCAACGAAAAATTGTGTAGTTTCCTTTGATCCGAACTGGTTCATAATTCATTTCAAATTTCAAAAAAGCTTTCAACACTGCTATTGGTAACCATGAGAGTGGTAAATTTTAGCACAATCTGAAACACAAGTGAACAGTGTAAACAGATGTCAATTTACATGCCTGTTTTTGTAATCTATAATCAGGAGGGTTATTGGAATTCCAGTTCAATTCTCTTCAGTAGAATGTATTTTATATTCATAAAACATAATACTAATATAATACAAGATAACCCAAAAAAATCCTGATGTTTTTAATAGAAACACAAAGGCATACAGAAAAAATCACTCAACGTTAATCCTCAAAGTAATCACCATTGGCACTGAACACCTTTTGCCAATGCCCTGGTGGAAGAAATGGGGACGGGGGTCGTGGAGGCAAAGAACGCGATGAGTTAATGCCGCAAGTCTGCCTTAGTGGCGAAGAATTTCCCACGAAAGTGGTTGTCCAGGGAATAAAAGAAGTGGTAATTTGTTGGCGCAAGGGCCGGGAAGTACGTTCGATGTCACAGCGTCTCCTAGCCAAATCGCTGTGGTATTCTTGGCCACCCGCTCCACATGTCGTCGCCTGGCATTGTCAACAAGAAATAGTACACCTTGAGATTCGGTAATGCTGCTGCATGCAAATGTTCCAAGTGCTGTGAGTATATGTCCGCAGTGATGGTTTGGCCCAGTGGTAGCAGCTCGCAGTGCACCACTTAGCGACTAGTCCACCAGATCTTGCGTGGGTGTAGAGGTGGTCTTGTGACGTGAGGCACAGGGTCCCGCAGAGACAACCAATGTCTGAAACGCTTGGAACTATCATACAGGGACCGAACGCTGGCTTAGCATTCCAGAGGTTCTGGGCTCGATCCCAGCGGCCGGCCATCCTGACTGAGATTTACCAGGGTTTTCCTCAGTCACACCAGGCAAATGCTGAGATGGTATCTTCAGCTTAGGCCCTGGCCAACTCCTTTCCGGATCCTTTTCTCTTCCCTATCCCGGCCTGCACCTAAGATGCCTAAAGGCCATAAATCAATTCAATTTAGATATAAGCCCGCATTCTGTGGTTGAATTACTGTAAAATACACTTAGGCCATTTTCTTTCAATATTTGAATCAAATTGATCAATTTATGCAACACAAGGAGAAACTTTTACGCCCTCAACGAATGAACACAAAAGTTAAACCATTAAGGATATTTTCCCGTCTTTTCTTCTTGTTCCATCGGTTATCTGCATGTGGATTAAGTTAAACAGACAATATGTTTCATAGCGAGGCATTGGGTTAACAACTTCCGTTCTGTATCTAGCAAAATTTTGAAACGGTTTTTTGTCCAATAAATATCTTGGCACGACTCTGAAATTAATTTGCAATTAACTTAGAGACATTATAGAACTACTAGTCAGACTGTAAAGGTGACTACTATTTATACATTAGAAAAAAAAACAATGGATACAAGGCGAAAAGATTAACAGCAAGAAATTGCACGTGAACACTTTTAAAGTGGCATCTATTCTAATATGTCAGTTTAAAAGTTTCTAAGAATAAATTAAATAGTAAATTAGGATTGTAATTCACACTTTTAGTATTTTTTAGATATGACATTCCTAATTTGGTTTTGGTATTACAAGTAAGTAAAAATAATCAATCAAGGTACTCTAGTTGTGTAAGATTTATAATTTCCAAACTCAAAACAGTCAGATTGATATCCTGGCTAACTCATTCATTTATTTGTTTTATTTCACACGAGCAAGAGTGAGAAAGGTTCATAAGTAACTCCAAAACCATATTCTTCTAGTTTTCCTCTCCAACAAGTAAGTCCAGGTTCAGGCAATTCTTCATAAAATGAAGAAGTTATATATGTTAACAACAATTATTAAGTTGTCAATTGAGTTGGCGATGAAAACACTGTGACTTGAAAATACATTGTAAATTATAATGTTTCTTGATCTATTTTTATTAAAAATGAAAGATAATTGTTTAAAACATATTTTTAAATTCATCTTTTCTCTGCAGAAATCGCTGGGGGAGCGTACACAACTACTCCCACTCCCCCACGTCTGATGTACAATGTTGAAGTGAAATTGGTGAACTTGGGAGAGAATTTTCATGTGCCCAGACCAGGCTCTGCTGATTTTGACACTTTATCATCAACAGTTGGGAAAGGATTTGGATCAATTTTAGAAGATGTTCCTGGTTTTTCAAACGTTGTTGTCAACGAATTTAAAGAGTAAGTATCATTTTGAAAATACAGTTTAATTATTATCTTAATCCAACTTTTCGTCAAGTTACGTTTCTAAAATTTATTTTCCAATATGCCACTTTTATGCTGCATTCGTCTTCAATTCTGTTCATTTAGACAATAAACAAATGATCGCCGCGAATTTACTAACAATCGGGAAGGCTCGAGGGATCCATTATAATATCTGAAGGTTCAGTGAGCCAACGGTGTGGAAGCAATTCGAAAAATTGAATTTTTGAAATTGATTGACAACACTAACAACGGGGCGACAATGCGCGACCCGGGCTACCTTTATGACTTGTCCCTAATGCACATGTATGCAAAATTTGGTGTAAATGATTGGAGATGTGAAGATTTGTATAAGTAAAAGATACACTAATGTTCATTTTTACATTCTTTTCTTTAGTTCAAATCTTCAAGATTTGTGTCTTCAATGGTTCGTGTGTCTTCAAATCTTGCAACATTAATTTAACTCATTTCCCGACGTCATAGAATGATGCAATTTTGCACAGCGACGTAAGTCGGGTGACAATACAATATTCTAATGTTACTTTCGTATATTTCTATATATTTATATGCTTTAAAAGCATATTTTAGTATTTTTTAATACAGACTTCTTTATCCTAAAATAAATACTAACCAGCAATGATGTGAGGTTTTGCTGGTTGCCGAACACTTTAGGATTTGGTTCACGAAACAGCTTGAGGAAATATATATCCGAACAAAAACACCAGAGGTGCAAAAAGTGGAGCCAAGTTCTTTAGCCCTAAAAAGGTGTGAAATGGGAGACGGATGAGCCAAGTTCCTTGGTGACAGCATGTAACAGGAACAAAGGAACTTCGCGCGAGCTGGCAACAGCCTTAGGGTTGGTGGCGGTGGACGTAGTTGGTTTAGGATCCCCACCACCCTTATAGCTTGAGGATCATGAACCTT